>MCJB01020836.1:0-33498 GCA_002018475.1 Nicotiana obtusifolia
ATATAATGCATATCAAGTTGCCTTGGATCATGCTAGACCCAATATTCCAACCCCTACTTCGTCCACTTCACGACCAGGTAAAAGAACTGCGGGTATTAAGGCCCTCAGTGCTTGGACGGAGTTCAGGGGTTCCCAAGGTGGGAATGTTGGGGATAGTTCACAACTAAACAAGCTTCAAGTTTATTTGTCGCAGGCACTTGAATCAGAGAATCCCGACGGCTCCTTCGACGTTTTGGAATGGTGGAAGGACAAACAAAAACATTATCCGATTCTTTCAAGGATGGCTCGAGATATATTGACTGTACAAGCTTCAACGGTGGCATCCGAGAGCGCTTTCAGTCAAGCGAGACTTCAACTCGGTGATCATAGAGCGTCCATGAGGGATAGCTTGGAAAAGGCAGTACTCTTCCGAGATTGGATCCATTCGGAAAGAAGAAATTTCGGACTTGCAGAATCACAACCAGATGTCGACGAAGCTTATGAAGAAATGCTATCAGAACTTGAGCAAGATGCAGCTTCGCCCGGGAGCGGTGATGAACAAGCCTCTTTTCCATTGCCGCCAACGCAAGTTCCTCCGGACCTTGAAGGATTTATGAAATTTGTTAGGGATAATACTTAGAATAATATGTAACTTTCTTAGGTTTTTCTTCCTTTTAATGGTGGTATTAGTACTTTGTTGTGCTCATTCCATTGGGGGGGAGGAAGACTAAGAAAGATAATTGTTTAGTTTATTATGTAACTTGTATTTTGGCACATCTTCCTTAGTTTTTTTTCCTTTTAATGGTGGTATTAGTACCTTGTTGTGCTCATTCCATTGGGGGAAGGAAGACTAAGAAAGAAAATGTCATTTTTTGTTAATTCCATAATAATAAAAATTATAAGACATTCTCTTGAATATTTCTTTGCAATTTATTTTGTCTTTCAATATGATATGGTATATATACATATTATATATATACAATATATACAAAATATATATATACAATATATACAACATATATATAAAATCTTTATTAATATATATACAATGGTTAATAGTTTATATCTATATACAATACATATAAACTCTATATATATATACATATAAAATATATATATGTATATGTCTAATAGTTTATATACATACAATATATATAAAATATATATACAATATATATATGTGTATATATATATATNGTATAATATATACAACATATATATACAAGACTAATATACTAGTGTTATATTTATATATGTCTAATTGCAATATATTATTATATGCATATATATACAATGGTTAATAGTTTATATCTATATATAATACATATAAACTATATATATATATATATACATATATAAAAAATATATATATGTATATGTCTAATAGTTTATATACATACAATATATATATAAAATATATATACAATATATATATGTGTATATATATATATATGTATATATATACATTATATACAACACTTATATAAAGCAATATATATATATGTCTAATACATATATATAGTTTATATGTGTAATATATACAACATATATATACAAGACTAATATACTAGTGTTATATTTATATATGTCTAATTGCAATATATTATATGCATATATAGTTTACAATGGTAAATAGTTTATATATATATATATATATATATATATATATATACACACACACACACATATATATATATATAGAGTTTATATATATACTTATACATATTATATATAGACAATATATATAAAATATACATACAATATATATAAAATATATATACAATATATATATGTATATATATATATGTATATGTATACATTATATACAACACTTATATAAAGCAATATATATATATGTCTAATACATATATATAGTTTATATGTATAATATATACAACATATATATACAAGACTAATATACTAGTGTTATATTTATATATGTCTAATTACAATATATTATTATATGCATATATAGTTTATAAAAAATCCCGTTGATTTAAAAAAAAAATTCAGCCCATTAGGCCCGTTGGGCCCGCGGGCCCGGCCCATTTGGCCCGGGACCGTGTGGGCTTAGGCCCGTAGCGGGCCGGTCCCCTAGCCCAGGCCCGTGCCCGCCAGGCCCGTGCCCGCCAGGCCCATTAGGCCCAAGCCCGGGACGGGCCACAGCCTTACCTGGAATGACACTGGTGAATTCACCTTTTGATGGAAGAGGATTTTCAGGCTGGAGAAGATCTATTCTCATAGCACTCTCTACTAAGAACTAGGTCGGTTTCATCAATGGAACTTGTGTGCAGCCAAGTCGGGATTCCAAGGACCATCCACAATGGAGTAGGTATAATAATATGGTGACATCTTGGTTGTTGAATTCTCCGTCTAAGGAGATAGGAGACAGTGTCATCTATTCAAAAAGTGCAAAAGATCTTTGGAGTAGTCTTGAGCACAAGTTTGGCCAGTCAAATTGGGCCTAACTCTATCACCTGCAGAAGGAAATAGCAAGATCAGTGCAAGGAAATAATAGTATAGCTGGTTATTTCACCACACTCAAGAGGTTATGGGATGAGCTAGATTCACTAAGCACACATTTAGGATGCACTTGTTAACTGTATCTGTGATGGAAAGAAGAAGGAAACAAAGTTCCTAGAAGATCAAAGGATCATTCAATTCCTCATGGGATTGAATGATGTGTATTCACATGCAATAAGCAACATCCTTATGATGAACCCACTTCCCTCAATAGATCTTGCCTATTCACTGTTGTTACAGTATGAGAGCCAAAGGAAGATATATATCAACCCACTCTGTCCTGCTAATGGTTCATCATTCATGGTGACATGAAAAGGAAAAACAAACCTCTACCATGCTAATGCTTCATCATTTATGGTAGGTGCTCAAGGAAAAGCCCCACAAAGAAGCAATATACAGCCACATAAAGTGTGGAACACAAATCAAAAGCATGCTAAAAATCAACAGAAATTCAAGGGAAAGAAATCTAAGTATAACCCTAATGTCAGCTGCACACATTGCATAAAGACAGGGCATTCAAAGGGAGATTGTTATAGGCTTATAGGATTCCCAGAGAAAGTTCAGTTTACTAGATCACGAAAATATCAAGGAATAGTGAAGGAAAATGGTGCAGTTGCAGGACAGGAAGATGAAACAGTAACAAACACTTGTAGAGAGGGGAGCCAGGTCAATCAAAACCAACATTTCAGCAGAGAGCAGCTTTCAGAGTTGGTCAATATAATCAAACTGGTTCAAATTGGAAATGCAGGGAGTATAGAAATCAATGCCCATGCTGTTGCTGGTACTATTCTTAAGCATTCAGGAATATGTTGTGCTATTTTTAACACTACGACTTGGATAATTGACTCAGGTGCCTCTGAGCACATGTGTTTTGATTCTAATTCTTTCATAGATCTTACTCCACTCCCATCTCCCCTTCTCATTAGTTTACCTAATTCTTTTCAGTTATATGTTACACACATAGGGAGTGTATTTATTCAGCCAGATATGATCCTTAAGAGGGTTCTTCATGTCCCTTCTTTCAAATATAACTTATTGTCTGTTCATAAGTAATGTCAACAATTTAGTTGTTCTCTCAATCTAACTTCTGGTGGGTGTATGTTGTAGGTCCCTTTAATGAGGAGGAGACAAGCTTTTGGTGAAGTGAGAGATGGGTTGTATCTGTTGCAGCCTACTAGTAACATGTCTAGAGTTTTTAATCAAAATGTAGTCTCAATTCCAAAAGGAAGAAATTTCAATTTTATTTCTAGTTCTATTTCTTCTCTAGTACCTAAAGTTGCTACTGTACTTTCTAATGTAAGACTCTGGCATGCCAGACTAGGGCACTTGCCCTTTTCAACAATGAGAAATCTCAGTTTCATTTAATTTCCTTCAGAATTTGATTATGTGTGTAATGTTTGTCCTCAAGCTAGACTATCTTTTCCCATAAGCCATATCAAAATACATTGTCCTTTTGAACTAATCCATATTGATACTTGGGGACCATTTAGAACAACTACATACAATGGTCACAAATATTTTGTAACTTTTGTAGATGATCATACTATAAGAACTTGGACTTTTCTACTAAGTTCTAAAGGAAATGCATTCTCAGTTTTAAAGTATTTTTTAATCATGGTGGAGAGATAATTTAATTAGAAAGTAATGCTTTGCAATTAGGAAAAGGGACACATGAGGCTGCTTTCCTTGCTTCTCAAGGTATTGTACATGAGACATCTTGTGTAGCCACTCCTCAATAGAATGACATAGTTGAAAGGAAGCATAGGCATCTTTTGGAGAGTGCTAGAGGATTATTTTTCCAGTTAAATCTTCCACTCCAATACTGGGGTGAGTGTGTTCTGGCTGTAACCTATCTGATTAATAGATTCCCTTCTAGAGTTTCAAAGGGAAAACACCTTACGAGATGTTGTTAGGAAGATCACCTACTTATGACTCTTTCAAGACTTTTGGGTGTTTATGTTTTGCTTCTACTTTGGCTCACAATAGAGGGAAGTTTGAGCCTAGAGCAAAGAAATGTGTGCTTTTGGGATATCCTCAGAATAAAAAAGGATACAAGGTGCTGGAGATGAGTAGTAAAAGGTATTTGTTTCAAAGGATGTCAGATTCTTTGAAAACCATCTTCCTTTTGCTCAATTGACAGATTACTCTACTTCCTCCTATTTTCCTTTAACCCTCATCACCTCAGATGTCCCAGCAGATGATACATCATTTTCAACTTCACCTACATAATTCCCTCTTTTCAGTCCAAATCCAGCAATAACACCAAACCAACCAACTACATCTGGACCCAATTCTCCATAGCCTTCTGTTCAGCCTACACCCAGAATCAATCCCAGTCCTTTCCACACACCTACCAAGCCTCCTATTCCTATTCACCTTACAACCAATAGTTCTGCTCCTTTTCATTTTTATGATTCAAGTGTTGCCAACTCCCCTATCTCTTTACCATCCATCCCAATCAGAAAGTCTGACAGAGTTAGCCACAAGCCAGAGTACCTTAATGATTATGTTTTTAATGTTATATTACTCTCTTATCTTACCTCTTCATGTTTTACTCTTGGCTCTAAACCTACAGCTTTTTCTTTTGGATCTCTCTCACTTAATAATCTGAACTTGTTAAGGTATGTTTCTCATATTTCAGAACCTAATAGCTACGCCCAAGTTTCTGCTTATCCAGGATGGAGGAAAGCTATGGAAGCAGAGATTGCAGCTTTGGAACTCAATCACACTTGGGACATAGTAGACTTCCCACAAGAGAAGAAGGCTTTGCCTTGTCGGTGGATATACAAGGTAAAGCATCATTCTGATGGAATAATTAAAAGGTTAAAGGCAAGGTTGGTGGTTGGGGGAACATACAAAGGGAAGGCATAGACTATTCTGAAACATTTTCTCCTGTAGTCAAGATGATAACCATTAAGTGTCTTTTGACTGTGGCTGTCAAAAAGGGTTGGACATTGTCACAACTTGATGTCAACAATGCATTTTTGCATGGAGACCTACAGGAAGAGGTGTACATGAAGTTCCCCGTCAGATTATCCCCTGCTAAACCTAATCAAGTGTGCCTCTTAAAGAAATCACTATATGGATTAAAGGAAGCGTCAAAACAGTGGTATGTTAGAGTTGCGGGGGCTCTAAGCTACAAAGGATATTCCACTTCCCCAAATGATTACTCCTTATTTTTCAAACAATATAGTGATCTTATCTCTATTCTCGCTGTGTACGTGGATGATATATTTTTTACAATTAATGATACAGAAGTGATCACTCAGATTACCAATTTTCTCAACACAAAATTCAAAGTCAAACATCTAACGGACATTCATTATTTTCTAGGGATAGAAATTCTACGAGAAAAGCAGGGATTCATAATTAGTCAAAGACAATTCACCTTAGAATTGCTGAAAGAGTTTGATTCTTCTGGTGCAACAGTGTCCTCTCCTCGTGATCCTTATTGCAAGTTACAGGCAGACCTTGGACCTCCCTTGGCAGATTCTACTGCATACCGTCGGATCGTTGGAAAGCTTAATTACCTCACCAATACAAGAATGAATATGTCTTTTGCCATTTTGAGTCTGAGTCAATACATGCAAAAACCCTATCTTTCACATTTTTCTGTTATTTTGCGTGTCTTACGGTATTGTAGATGCTACTCAAGGAATTTTCTTATCAGCAGATCCTTCTTTTGATTTGCTTGCATTTTGCGATGTCGATTGGGATGCGTGTCGAGATTCACGCAGATCTGTGAGTGGCTTGTTCATTACTCTTGGGGGTGCTCCAATCTCGTGGAAGTCCAAAAAGCAGGTCTCCATCCCCCTTTCTTCCGCCGAGGCGGAATACTGATCCATGAGAAATTTACTGCTGAGATCACTTGGTTAGTGCGTCTGCTCCGAGATCTCTCCATTTCTCCAATTTTCCTGTCCCCGTTCATTCTGATAGCCAAGCCGCCATTCATATGACTCGCAATCCCGTCTTCCACGAAAGAACCAAACACGTAGAGTTGGATTGTCATTTCGTAAGGAAATAATTTTTATCTGGGATTATTACACTTTCTTTTGTCCCATCGGAAAAACAACTTGCCGATTTGTTCACCAAACCCTTATCTGGGGCTTCTCACAAAAATATTTTGTGCAAGTTGGGTGTTCTTTCTCTCCCCCTCCAACTTGAGGGGAGATGTTAAAGATATGAAACCTCTTGTTAATTTGAAAGAAGAGTTTATAGAGGACAAGATAGGTAAAGAGAAGAACGGGAAGAAGAAGATTTTAGATCTTTGAACAAGGGATTTTCAGACATATCTATGTTTTAGACTTATGTTCTAATATTCCTTTTCTTTGATTAACTTATTGACTGGACACGTGGACACATCAGAGCCTTAAATCATTTCCTATGAAGATTGAATCTAGACTATTGATCTTAGAGAAGCCAGCTAAGAAGAGGAAGCTTCCTCTAAATTCTTTTACGTGCACTGCACATGTATATAGATAGGAAGGAATAAAAGTTCTTATACAGTTATACACATAGCCAATAGGATATTTACAAGTATATAAGAATAGTTTCTTTCTATATTTCTTTTTACATCAAATACTTGTATAAATATATCAATGAACAGTGAATACAACCATAGAAAAATTTCCACACTTCATTTCTTTAGTTTTCCTTCAAGTTCTGTTAGGTGAAATTCTTGCAGCTTGCTAAAAAGTGAGTGTACAAACTGATACATTGTAACTCTATGTCTGCTATTCTATGACTCAATAAGTGATTATAACCTCTCTGGATAGTTTTTCACCTTATTTCTTAGCTTACCATGAGTAATTTATTTCAATTTATGGAATTGTGTTAATTTGAGTTTTATAACTGCTGCACTTGAATTCTCTTTGTTTCTTCTATGCCAGTGATAAAGCTATTGCAGATACTATGAACAATCCTACGCCCCAAATGTTTGACACTCCAATTTGCCAAAAGTAAATGTCACCGCATTTATGTCACTTATTCGTTCTTTCAGAGAACCTTATAGAAGGTCATTTTATTACGACCTTTAAGGTGAGTTCGTAACTGTTTCATTTTGCATTTACATTGCTCCTACTTTGGAGTTCGATATAGAGAGATAATACACGGATCTAAACGATATCTCCAAATACGGACTCGCTTTAACTTGGTTAAATTGAAGCATAAGTCTCTACATGTTTAATTGTGATTGCAGGGTCTATTAGTTTCAAAAGTTTATTTTGAGTGTTATGCTTTACTTGTGTCATTGGATTCCCTTGAGGAGTAGAGCATAGATCAGAACGGTCTGTTCATCTTTCCAGTTGCAAGTTTGCTTTTTTTTTTTACAAGTGCATAGCTGAAAAAGACTAATTTACCAATCTATCGTGTTGGATGTGTTACTGCAACGTGCCCAAAGAGTACTTTTGAATTTTTATTTACATTTCAGTGTTGGAACGACTCATTTAACACAATAGTTTATTATCCTTTTTAATGATACACATATTTGTATCAGCAGGTGTTGCTGCAAAGCTATACGTAACATATCAATTAGAAAGAGCATAATTACAATAGTATAGTTCTGTTCACGTTGGGTTCGGGCATAGCCCGGGCTACATCTCCACTAATTGAAATTGTATATACTACATATGCTAGAAATCAGAGGTTTTTATAAATCTGTATACGGGTGAAATCGAGCTCACGGTGCATCCTAACCTCCGACATGGTAAGCCAGGCTCGAGATATAGCAATAAGGGACCGAAAGTCGAGCCAAAGTCTTCACTGGGCTAAAACCCGGGGGCACGATGCCTGACTTCGAGTATATCGAGGCCATGCTCCCAAAATCGGTCTTATCCTCGAACGACTTTGAAGGACATTGTCAGACAATCGAGCCTAGCCAACAGAAGGCTGAAATATCCGTGACCGGGCGAATATACGGCGGAAATTTCAACACGTATCAATAAGGGACCGGCAATTAGTGAATCAGAAGATTTTTTACCTTTTATAGAATATATCTAAAGTAAGACTCTCCTACTATATAAAGGGGGTCTGATAATTCATAAAACACATTGTAACACGCACTCAAAAGCAATACATTGTTATTTTCTCTGTATTTAAGTTCTAGTCCTTCTGTTTATTGACACCGGTTGTGGCGAGCCCAGCTCTAGAGCGAATATTCTATCAAGGCTGAAACTATCTAACCTGTATGGTTGAATTTATTTTATCTTTATTTATTCAATAGAAACCTAATTTATCGATTTGTATCAAGTTAATCCGCGTATCCTTAAAACTACTTACAAATTTAATTGTTATCTGATTTTGAGGGTAAACAGTTTGGTGCCCACCATGGGGTTAAGGATAATAGTGGAGATTTGATACAAATTCCAGTAACACACCCTATTTTACACTTTTTCTTTGAAGTGTCTTTGATTCCAGGTTAAAATCGAAATGTCAAACCCACAGTCTGCCTCTCTCCACGGACGCGGAGTCCAGCTACCATGGAGAGAACAACGATGTAGCACCCGGTAGCGAGGTGCCCCCAGTCAATCTCGGCAGAGTTCTGGTGGCGGACCTCATAGACGCCAGTTCGCATGTGGCTATCGACACCAATTTGCCTATTGATCCCGAGAACGGCGTACGCAGGGAAGTGCGATCGATTTCCCAGAATACACAAAGTGGTGAAAACGATGGGATTAAATAGCGAGTGATCTTCGAAATGTTACAGGCTCAACATGCATTGATAGCCCAATTGCAGAACCAAAGCCGAGCGCTGAGCAGGGTTGAGCCTGAGCCATCCCCGGAATTCACCCATAGAAATGAACCAGCCACGAAGAGGCCGAATGAAAAGAATCCGGGACTAACCCCGAGATGATGAAAATGCTCGAGTAATTTACAAAACGGATAGAATCAGGGGAGAAAAAAATCAAAGCTAATGACAAAAGGTGGAAACCTACAATTCCAGGGTCGACCAAATCCCAGGAGCACCTCCGATATTGAAGGGCCTGGATTCCAAGAAGTTTGTTCAAAAGCCTTTTCCTACGAGCGCAGTGCCAAAGCCGATCCCAAAGAAGTTCTGCATGCTCGATATTCCTAAGTACAATGGAACGACCGAACCAAATGAGCATGTGACTTCCTACACATGCGCCATCAAAGGGAATGACTTGGAGGATGACGGGATCGAGTCTGTCCTGCTGAAAAAGTTCGGGGAAACTCTATCCAAGGGAGTTATGATATGGTATCACAACCTACAGAGTTATGATATGGTATCACAACCTACCTCCTAATTCTATTGACTCGTTCAATGTGCTTGCATATTCTTTCGTAAATGCACACGCCGGGGCTATCAAGGTCGGGACTAGGAAGTCAGACATTTCAAAGTGAAGCAGAGGGATAATGAGATGCTCTACCAATTCCTGTCCCAGTTTCAAATGGAACGAATGGACTTGCCCACGTTCGCAGACGATTGGTCCGTTCAAGCCTTCACCCAAGGGACTCAATGCTCGAAGCTCTTTGGCTTCACAGTAGTTGAAGCAAAATCTGGTGGAACACCCGACTGTTACTTGGGCCAACGTGCATAATCGGTACCAATCTAAAATCAAGGTCAAAGATGATCAACTGGGGGCCCCTTCCGGGTCTGTTTATCCTGTCAGATCAGTTGACAGAGTCAGTAGAGACATTGATCGTGAACTAAGGCCAAATAGGGATCGGTATCAGAAGTATAATAGAGACCGAAGAGGTATTGGATCTGGGAAAACCTTGTGAAAAGTGAAAGAAAAAGTGATCGAGATCAAAACAACTGGGGACTCATGAGCAAAAATAATTTCAACAGGCCCATCAGGCCGAAAGAAGCGCCAAGGTTATCAGAGTACATTTTTAACGTCGACGCTGCCGCCATCATATCTACCATTGGATGTATCAAAGACACCAAATGGCTAGACCTCTACAATCCGGTCCAGCCCAAAGGGATCCTAACCTAATGTAAAAATATTATGGCACTCACGGTCACACGACAGAAGATTGCCGGCCGACAATTAAGAGAGGAAGTATCCCCACGATTCAATAATGGGCATCTTTGAGAGTTCCTGAGTGATCGAGCCAAGAACCACTTTAGGAACAAAGATTCTGGTAAACAGGTTGAACAGGAAAAACCTCAGCATGTCATTAACATGATCATCGGTGAGGTCGATGTTCCCCATGGGCCGATGTTGAAGCGCACCAAAGTATCTATCACAAGAGAAAAATGGATTCAGGATTACATTCTGAAGGAAACCTTATCTTTCAACAACGAAGATGTTGTGGGGATCATACAGCCCCACGATGATGCACTGGTAATATTAGTACGCATAATTAAATCTTGACTTAAGCGTGTGTTAATTGATCTAGGTAGCTCGGCCAACACCATCAGATCGAGGGTCATTGAACAGCTTGGCCTACAGGATGAGATTATGCCTGCGTTACGAGTGCTGAACGGGTTCAACATGGAATGTGAGACCACTAAAGGGGAAATAACATTACTGGTGAACACCACTGGGGCCGTTTAGGAAACAAAGTTTTATGTGATCTAATGGGACATGAGGTACAATGCTTACAACATGAGGGCGGTACCCTCAACTCTGCACTAGGTGTTGAAGTTCCCGACGCCGGAGGGAATAAAAATAGTTTACAGGGAAGAAACGACCTCCAAAGAGATGTCTGCGGTTGATGAGGTGGTCCCGATAACAACACTTTCGGCACCGATGGAGCTGAGTTTGGTCACCAGGGGAGAAACCAAATAGCAACTACTGACACCAACTTCGTCCCAACCGGAAAAGCAGGAGATGGGTGAGGACAACAATTACGGAGTTCCCGGGTCTTTCTTAGCTCTTGATGATTCCGAAGCTACAAAATCAAAGGTCGAGGAACTAGAGCATGTCGCACTGAAAAAACACTTGCACGATTGAAAGGTATACCTGAGCACAGGGTTGAATCCCGAGCTCAGGAAAACACTCATTCAATTTCTTACAGCTAACGAAGATTATTTTTCTTGGTCCCACCTTGATATGACAGGGATCGCGCCGGAAATAACTATTCACAGGCTAAGCTTGGACCCAAAGTTATACGCGGTCAAGCAGAAGATGAGACCCTAGTCCGAGGTCAAACATGCTTTCATCAAGGACGAAGTATCTAAACTCCTTAAAGGGTCCATCCGGGTGGTTAAATATCCGGACTGGATAGCAAACGTAGTAGTAGTACTCGAAAAGATGAATAAATTAAGAATGTGTGTATATTATAAAGAATTGAATAAAGAGTGTCCCAAAGACTCTTTCCCCTTGCCTAACATCGATCGCATGATCGATGCGACGGACGACCACGAGATCCTTAGTTTTCTCGAGATCCTCAGTTTTCTCGACACTTATTCTAAGTACAATCAAAATTCGGATGGACTCGGGTGATAAGGAAAGAACTTTCTTCATCACCAAGTACGACACCTACTGCTATAACGAAATGTCGTTCGAACTAAAAAACGTCGGCGCCACTTACCAACACCTAGTAAATCGGATGTTCGAAGAACAAATAGGGAAATCAATGGAGGTTTACATTGATGATATGTTGGTTAAGTCCCTACGAGCAGAGGACCATTTGAAATATTTGCAGAAACCTTTAGCATATTGAAGAAATACAATATGAAGCTGAACTCGAAGATATGTGCATTGGAGTCATGTCCGATAAATTCCTCGGGTTCATGGTATCTAACTGAGGGATCGAGATCAACCCCGATAATATCAAGGCCATCTAAAATATCACTGTTGTGGACAACGTGAAGGCCGTACATAGGTTAACCGGACGCGTAGCCACTTTGGGACGATTTATTTCGAGGTCATCCGATAAGAGCCACCGTTTCTTCTCACCGTTGAAGAAAAAGAATAACTTCCTATTGACCCCGGAGTACCAACGGGCCTTGGAGGAGCTCAAGCGATATCTATCGAGCCCACCATTGCTTCACACGTCGAAGACAGACGAACATCTATACTTGTACTTGGCAACATCGGAGATAGCGGTAAGTGGAGTCCTGGTCCGAGAAGAGAAAGGTATGCAATTTTCAATTTACTATGTTAGCAGAACTCTTGGCGCTTGCTTTGCTAAGCGCCTCTAGGAAGCCAAAACCATACTTTCAGTCTCACCCCATATGTGTCGTAGCCACTTGCCCATTGAGGAATGTAATGCATACACACAAGCTCTCGGGATGGTTGGCCAAATGGGCCGTAGAGATCAGTGGGTACGACATCGAGTATCGGCCTCGGACATCCATTAAGTCTCAAATTTTGGCAGACTTTGTGGCTGACTTTACACCGGCCTTAATACCCAAGGTCGAAAGAGAGTTGTTGTTGAACTCGGGGACTTCTTCAGAAATTTGGACCCTCTTTACGTGCGGCGCATCGAACGCGGAGGGGTTCGGACTTGGAATTGTATTGAAACCACCCGCAGGTAATATAGTTAGACAATCTATTAGGACTGTAAAATTAACTAAAAATGAATCCGAGTATGAGGCCATGATTGCAAGTTCCGAGCTGGCCAAAAGCTTGGGGGCAGAGGTGATTGAAGCTAAGTGCGATTCCTCCTTGTGGAAAAACAAGTTAATGGGACCTTCGAAGTCAGAGAGGAACAAATGCAAAAGGTACCTGGATAAACTGCATGTAATGTTACATCGGTTCAAAGAATGGACTCTACAACACGTGCCTCAGGATCAAAACAGCAAAGTCGATGCCCTTGCTAACTTGGGATCGTCGGTTGATGATGATGAGTTCAACTCGAGGAAGGCCCTCGAGCTAGTTCATGCTCGGGGTTTCGATTTGTCGACCAAGGTTGAAAGTGCTAAAAGGCTCGAAGCCGAGGCCAAAAAATTGGCATATCCCGAGGATGAAGAAGACTCCAAGGGTTCGGGAGATTCCAAGGGTGGAGAAGATTCCGATGGTCCTTGTGACGAGGCGGGCTCCGGTGGAGACCAGGCCGTTTAAGTGCCTTGTATATTTTTCTTTATTTTTGTATTTTTGTACTTTTGTACTTTTTTTTTGTCAAGGCCATTTGGCCTTTGTAAAGATCTTTTCATATATATATATATATATATATATATATATATATATATAAGGCTATTTTTTCCCTTAGACAATTTTTAAGCTTGTTTCCTTTCGCTTTGTTCTTTATGATTGCAAAGATATCGAAATGCCTTAGCACGTAATAATTAGGTCTTGTTCGGAGGTTCGAACAGGCCTTGCTTTCGATATTGTTTTTTTTCTGTCTCGTGGGGGCTCGCTAAGACTGGAAGCTTTCCCCAAAATACTTAAAACTTTTTAGATTATAATTTGATGAGGGTAGCCTTTTGAATCAGTTTAGAAATTTCGAAGGCCTTGTTTTTTGTTATGGGTATCGGACGTCTCTGACCCGTTTTAATACGGTCGTAGCTTTCAAGTTCGGGTGTTGCCCAGTGGGTTTGTTACCCTGAGTCATCCGTGCTTAATCGAGATAACCGTTCCCGAATGGGAGTGGCCGTAGCCTTTAAAGTTCGGGCACTGCCAAATAAGCTATGTGCCCTCAGACTTTAGTATATCGAGGTATCCAAACTTGCCTTGGGTGGCAGTCCCCGGCCCTTGGGCTCGATGTCTTCGGGGGATCAAATGTAAGAAAGAAAATTTTCAACGGACAAAATATTTATCCGCAAGGTAGAATCTTCCTTTTAATTTTGTGCGTAATATACAAAGTTACACATGTGTTCAAGCTTTGTGTCGGGGCTCGAGTGGTCTATATGGGCACGGTTCATTTGATCATTTGGCCCTTATAGTAAATCCTATCAATCGAGCCTAGACTATTCGACCACAAAGTTTCTTTCCTTGTCAAAATCATTTTCCAAGGGTGATGTCCCCCCAGTGTTCGAGGTCGATCATAGAGAAGCATCGAATACTATTGAAAACCAGTCTTCGATTCTAAGTTAGCATGATCCACTGTTGCCTCGTTAAGAACCTTACCGTAACACCCATTTGGGACAAAATCGGTTCAAGGGAAAAAGAGTTCAACGCATGCTTTCAGGCCTAAAACATTATATCGTTTTTTGACGGCTACCTGCAAGTGTTAGTCCAAAATGTAGATAAATAAAAGAAGTAGACAGGGTCATACCTTAGCAGTACTATCGTTTCAAGTGAGTTACGTTCCAGTTGTTCGGTTGTTGATCACCGTTCATTGCTTCGAGTTTGTACGACCCTTTTCTGGTGATCTCGATAATTTGATACGGACCTTCCTAGTTCAGTCCCAGCTCTCCTTCATTTGGGTTTCGTGTGTTTAATGTGAAATTCCTCAACACTAAGTCCGTGACGTTGAAGTGTTGAAGGATGGCTCTTCGATTGCAATACCTCTCAAGCCGTTATTTTTGGGCAGCCATTTGGGCGAGGGCGACTTCACGCCTTTCATCTAACAGTTCCCAGCTCGTATTCATGGTCTCATTGTTTGATTCTTCGGTTACATATCGGAAACTGAAACTCGGTTCTCCGACTTTGATCGGTATTAGAGCTTCGGCGCGATAAACTAATGAGAATAGGGTGGCCTCGGTACTGGACTTCAAGGTCGTACGGTATGCCCATAAGACTTCGGGCAAGATTTCTTTCCATTTTCCTTTGGCGTCGGTCAATCTCTTTCTAAGGTTCTGGAGTATGATTTTTTTCGTGGACTCCGCTGCCCATTCCCACTAGGCTGATAGGGCGTCGACATGATTCTTTTGATCTTATGATCCTTGAGAAACTTGCTTACTTCGCTGCCGACGAACCAACATATTATGTGGTCCCAGATGAAATCAATGACTTCCTTCTCCCTGACTTTCTCAAACGCCTAGTCTTCCACCTATTTAGAAAAATAGTCAATCATAAACAATATAAATTGAGCCTTACCGGGTGCCCATGGGAGGGAGCCGACAATGTCCATCCCCCATTTCATGAATGGCCAGGGTGACAAGATCGAATGTAGCAACTCCTGGGGTAATGAATCATTGGAGCATGCCTTTGACATCTGTCGTATTTTACTACGAACTCCTTTGCGTCCTTTTCCATGTTGATCCAATAGTAGCCAGCTCTGATTATTTTTTAAACTAGTGATTCGGCGCCCGAATGATTTTCGCAGGTGCCTTTGTGGATTTCCCTTAGAACGTACTTAGTGTCTCGGGGTCCTAGACATATTGCGAGTGGGCCATCAAACGTTCTTCAGAACAATGTACCGTCTTCGGACAGGCTGAACTGGGCTTCCTTCGTACGTAGAGTCCTCGATTCCTTAAGGTCTGAGGGCAATTTTCCGGTCTTGAGATATTCTATATATTTGTTTCTCCAGTCCCAAGTTAGGCTTGTTGAGTTTATCTTGGCGTGACCTTCTTTCCACTACCGATCTCATGAGTTGCACGACTGCTCCTCGGGACTGCCACTTCGCGTATTCGACGATATCTTTCAGTCGGTCCTGGGTTGCCTCGGCATCGGCATTATATTGGGGCACCATCTCGTTGGCATCATCTTTGGTCACTTCAACCACCGACTTGGCTGCTTTAAGATCCTTGGCAAGGGTCTCTTGGTCGAAATCGGCCAAGCTTAGCCAAGACTGGAGCTCCTCAATTTTTTGGGCCCGCGCCTCAGCCTTCTTCTTCATCGCTCGAAGCTGGGCCTCCGCCGAGGTCAACTGTGCCCAGGCAGTCTCCTTTTTCGAGGCCAGGCGGTCTATCCTGCCTCTCCACTTTTCGGCCTCAACCTTGACTGCATCCATCTTGACTCGGAGCTGGTCGATCCAATCAATCTTCTATTGGACCTGCGGGTTCTGACCATTAGTCACTGTGTCTAGCTAATTATTACTAACTTCAAAGATTTTTACCTGTTCAACCAGGTCGGCGTGTTCTTTCCAAGCCGCTTCCAACTCAGCTCGAAGGCTCTTAGCCTCTCCTTCACGCTGCTTGCAAAGAAGTTTGTACGTGTCTCTCTTCTCAGTAAGCCCTCTGACTTCGGCTTCAAGCTGGTTCAACTCATCCCTATACCAGAGGAAAGTTTCATGGTGAAGCACCGAGGCCTACAAATACGAAGAAAAATGTTAGGGTTATCCATGAATTAGTCCAAGTATAAGATGAGAAATTGAAGTCATAGAGAGTTATCTAAAGTTACCCGGTTCAGCGCCTGTTGTGCTTCGTTGAACAGGTAGGGCGCGTCTACCTCGTTCATTTTGGCTTGATTTTCTTCAGTCACCAGGCACCCGAGGTAACTGGCCATCCCTGCAAGGGCGGAAAGAACCCAGGCATCATCTGGAACAGAGATGATAATGGATCGCTTCCGGTCAGGATCCACGCTCGAGGCAGGGAACCAGTTGATAAGTTTCGGACTCGAGGTAGGCCTACTTGCTCCTGAAGAAGGACTCTTCTTTGGTACCTCTAAGTCACCCAATCCGGTGACGTCCTCCATGGCAGTGGAATCCACGCCATCAAAAAAGTCGCGGAAAGGGTCGTCTACCCCATGGGCCCCTTCGTTGGGCATTCTTTCACCGTTTGGGCCTCATTGTGCTTACTCGGTAAATGAGGGTGACTCGGTGACGTTTATCTCACCGAATGCCTCCTTCAGGACACTGCCGCATCCTGAGAAGCCTCGGCGCCGGCCTTCTCATCGACCTCTTTAGGTTAAGGCATCAGCCTCGCGGTCCTTTGGTATGGAGGCCCCCTGCCCTTCGAGTTGCGACGGCACGCAGGCCACCAGAACAAAGGATTCTTATTCTTCTTTGGATTTGTCTCTTAGCCGATAGAGCGAATCCGAAGATGGTGCTCGGGCACTAGTGCTTTCTTTTGATTTGTGCACTAGCCTTCTTCTTGTTTTCTTTTTCTCCGAGCTCGGAGAACTCGGAGCCCTTTTCCTTTTCTTCTCTTCGGCCTGTCTCGGAGCAGGGGACTGGGTAGGTAAGTCCTCGCCACCGGCTGGAGGCCTCAGCTCGACATCCTTAGATAAACCTGCAAAAAGAAGTAAAGGGATAAGTATAAGCACTTAGGTATCCCTCGACATGGATGGTAATGGCGTCATTGGGGTTGGGGATCATTATGTCCTTATATGCCCAGTTGCAGTCCTTTCGGACTGAAGGGAGGACTTCTTCAGTGATTTAGCAGATGTATCTCGAGACCTCCTCACATCGGTCTTGTACGGAGGAAGATTTTTCAACCTTGAATCGATGTTGACCGAGCATCCCCCGGGATGAACATTTTCAAAGGGGGTTCAGGTACTGGTTCGTCGATGGCAGCGCGCGAAACGATCTCTTCAGTCTCAGTAGCCGGCCGCAAAGTAAAAGGGGTTTCTTTCTGGGGAATGATTTTGGAAGTCCTTGCCATTTCCTTAAAAAATGGAGGAAAATTTGAGAAAAATGGAGAAAGAAAGGAAGTTGAAGGATTGGACTTGTTGGCTTGAGATGAAGATGGGCAAGAATTCTTGCAAAGGATCTCGAATAACCGGAGTAAAAATGCTAGAAAGTATTGAAATCTTAAAGGTACGAGGGTAGAAGATTTGGATGTAAAGTTAAAATGAACAAAGGAGGAGGTATTTATAGTATTCCAGCAGCGTTTCGAATCCAGGAACGGCCGACCGGCGGCTAACATGCATTTAATGCCATTAAGACTTGACTGACGAGACGTTTTGATTGTTTTGTCATTTCTGTCACGATGAATCGAAGTAAGAATCAGAAACTCATGTCGTTTTTCGTCGTTTACTCTCCGGAAAAGCGAGGGACTATCTGTATACGAGTGAAATCAAGCTCACAGTGCATCCTAGCCTCCGACATAGTAACCCAGGCTTGAGATATGGCGATAAGGGACCGAAGTCGAGCCAAAGTCCCACCGGGCTAAAACCCGGGGGCACGACGCCTGCCTTCGAGAATATCGATGCCATGCTCCCAGAATTGGTCCTAGCCTCGAACGACTTTGAAGAACATTGTCAGACAATTGAGCGTTACCAACAGAAGGCCGAAATATCCGCGACAGGCCGAATATTACGGCGGGATTTCGGCACTATCAATAAGGGATCGGCAATCAGTGAATTAGAAGATTTTTTACCTTTTATAGAATTATACCTAAAGTAGGACTTCCCTACTCTATAAAGGGAGTCTGATAATTCATAAAACACATTTTAACACGCACTCAAAAGCAATACATTATTATTTCCTCTGTCTTTAAGTTCTAGTCCTTCTGTTTATTGACACAGGTCGTGGCAAGCCCAGCTCGACAGCGATTATTCCATCAACACTGAAACTATCCGACCTTCTTGGTTTGCATTTATTTTATCTTTATTTATTTAATAGCAACCTCATTTATCGCTTTGTATCAAATTAATCCGTGTATCCTTAAAATCACTTACAAATTTAATTGTTATCCAATTTTGAGGGTAAACAAAATCATTTCCTAATTTGCATCGTGAAGAATAATTAACGTTGGGAAAAGCTAAACCGGCAGTGAAGTAACAGGAGATTTTCATTGATCACTCTTTTGATCAGTTGAGCAATTGGATCTTATTAATTTATTTTTTCTTTTATTTTTATGGCAAATACTGCATCGTTGCATTTTTCCAAATAATGCTTCCGCTTGGGAAAAAAACTATAATTTCAGCAGAAAAGTAAAGAAACCAGCATCAGTACATGTTAAATCAAGCTGCCCGCGATTTGGATAAAAGTTTCTTCTTTCTCCGTTCTATTTCTTTTTCTTTTTCATTCGAGGAGCTTCAGTACATCAGACACGCATATGTAGTTTGTTGATTTTCTCGATCGATCAATACTTCAAGGAATATAAATTAGTAATATTTACAATGAAAAAGTTTCTTCAAGAGAAATTTTGACATAGTTTTGAGCAAATTTCTGTGTTGTATTGGATATCAGAGCTGGTGAAATAGTTGGGTCTGGGATCGGCAAGATTTATAATTCTGCCACTTTTTCTTAGAAAATAAGAAATTCACACTTCCGTCTATTCGTCATGGATTTATGTAAAATATTTGTATGCTATCAGTGCAATTTAACCGGTTTTAAAAGATTATTTAGTACTTTGTATTTCATATTACCATATCAGGCTTGCCATAAAAAGTTACGTGCTGTTGTAGGTCAACTAAACCTGACGGTGTAAAAAATTTGAGAAAAGGACCAAATATACCCTTTTTCTTTCATATATTGTCTATATTTAACTTCCGTTATACTATCGGGCCAAATTTACCTCATCGTTGTACTATCAGGCCAAACATACCCCTACAATCAGCAAACTTTTAAAAATACCCCTTGCTGTTAAGTAATCCAAAATCTCCCAAATTCTTTTTATTTAAATCACTTGTTCTTCTTGCTCCATTATTTTTAAAAATTACTATTGATGTGAATGTTAAAGTTACTAGACTATACAAATTATTCATAATTTTTTTAACTACCAATGCGCCCATTTCTCTTCTTGTAATAAATAAAATTGGTTTAGAATTTTATTTATTTTTCAATCATATACACACCGTAGAATTTAGTGGGTTTATTTATTGTGTATTATATGCAGCTGATCATCATGTATGTACATGTATATTCAAATATATTTTGTCATTGTCTGGTTAGTATAGGGTTCGATCGACTAACTTAAGAGTACACAATGTTTAGGCATTTAATTAAAGCAAAGTTGAATTAGACAATGTAAAGTCTCCGAGGAACTTCAACTTCAATCACTAATACTTGCAAAGTCTCCATACATTTGGTGCAACGAATTCATTAAAATTGAGATGTTGTAAATATTTTTAGAATTTAGAAAAGCTACCTAATTTAGATTTTTCGATTTACTATACTTTGTTTATTCGGTTGTATTATTTAATATTTTTTCTCTTATTTTTTTCTCTGATTTAAATGTCAATTATTTCAAAAATAGTGGACCAAGAAGAACAATAAATGATTTAAATAAAAGGAATTAGGGAGATTTTGATTACTTAACAGATCAAGGGGTATTTTTGAAAATTTGCTGATTATAGGGATAAATTTGGCCTGATAGTATAACGGTAAAGATAAATTTGACTTGATAATATAATTAAGGTTAAATATAAACAATATATGAAAGTAAAGGGGCATATCTGACCCTTTTCCCTATTTTATAATGCCCAAATTACTTGTTGGCCTAGCTCTTCAACAGTACAGAGCATACGATGTTGCCATTATATGAAAAAGCTCTGACTGCAGGATTCATAGCTGCATAGGAATGACCTTTTTCTTTTCAAAACTTTGTTGTGGTACTAACTTGTGGGAACCCATTCTCAAGCTTTGGGGTACAAGTACCATTGGTATCAAACGAAGCTCAAAATATTCCAGGAGAAAAAGTTTGATTGTCTAGCAAATCATCAGAGCATATAGACAAGGCAGTAGAAGATCAGAACCAGAGATCTGAAACTGAGAGTAACATTTCCATTTGAAATAAAATCCTATCACATTGTACATAAAATATTACTTTCCCTCTTCATTTCTGTTGTCTATAAAGAATTCTACCCAAACATAAGACTAGCGACAGTATCAGAATAGCATTAAATTAGCTTCTTCTTTTCGAAAAAGGTTTTCAAATGCCACAACTGCAACCCTGCCACAGATAAGCACACAAAGATTGACAGGCCAGTCATCCAAGCCATTTTGGAGTTGGTTGATCTATTAAGTTCTTGCATTTCGTCCTCCCTGTAACATGTGGAAATATTTCAACCTCTATTTCATTAGCTTAGATTCACGAGGATGGGATCGGTAACAAAAATAAGGTTAACTCACCTTTCGCGGAGATAAAACATCTCATCATGGATGTTTTGAACATGTTCGTACATCTTCTTCAATTCTAATTCCATTAGCTGGCAAGAGGACAGATGAAAGACCATTACAAATCTAGCCGTCAGTGGAATCTGAAGCAGTATAAAAAGTTGACATTCTTTTTTCAGGCATGAGTGGTATGTTATTAATCATTGAATGAGATATGTGAGCATATCGGCCTAACAAAATGGAATAAAGCATGGAGGGACTACTTGGTATGATGTCAAGAAGAGACCACCATTTTACAACAGGCCCCCCAAACTTTGATTCCTTGCCTATCAACAAAAAATGAAAGCCACCAAATTCTGCAATCGAATCATTTCTTTGGTTTTCCTTCTAAGAAAGTCAAGATAATGGTCAGCCTGATCTAGAAGCTGCAGTCTTTGAGGCTGTTTAAGTGCAATTAGATGCTTCATTAAACCAACCTGCTGATCAGAAGTTCATGAACATTTAGAAGTTATTCAATAAATGGTCTGTTTTGTTTGTATTGTTAAAGTGAAAGGCTCTAGGAGTTAAAAACTCAAATTGATGAAACAAAAAGGAGTCATGGAGACAGAAAATTAAACGTTACAGGAACACACAGGTCAATATGTGTGAACTGCCAGTGCGACTCAAGACAAATAGATTGTCGCATCCAAATACGTGATAAATGAGACAAGTAAGCATGTAGATCAAAGGAAAAAGAAGGCTTACTTCAACAGAACCTTTCTTAGCTACACTGGTCCAGTCCTTAGCAGCTACACCAGATTTCCAATCAAAATCGACAGTCAGAGTAATAGGGGGCTTATGGTCAGCAGCATAGAAGCAAGCCATATAATCTCCAGCTTCCGTAGTTTCAAAAGCAAAATGCCCCTCAGGCACATTGTCCGAATAGTGATAGCTATTCCCGTATGTAGATGTCACCTAAATCACACAAACCAGATAAAAGTTCATTTATTTGACAAGACGAAACTGATTAATCTGATCAAAGTAACACATGCTACACAAAAAAGGTCGTCTTTTGCACGAAACCGGAGCATGAACCTATGGAAATCCCTTTTCTCAAAAAAGAAACCTCTGAAAATCCTTGGATCACGCATACCCTTATAACTCATGTGTCCAAACACCTTTAAAGAAAACTGAGCTCTAATTAAAATTCATAATTTTGTGGTTGATCCAGACAAAATGCAAAAGAATGAAACAGATTTTCACTAACCATAAAATTAACTTCAAGGTTTAGAAGCTAACTACACCTCTTTGTGTTTTGCATCCTACATAAGCTCACATACGAATTCCAATCCCAATGAAGGAGGAGGCTAAGGTTGATATCATCTTAAAACTAGTCAATTACTGAGAGATCCTCATGATATTTTACATGCTCTCTTACACACACGCTACATCAGTCCAACTAGAATGAAACAACGTCAAATGGCGCAAACATTATACTCCCTCCATTTCAGTTTATATAAACCTATTTGACTGGGCACGGAGTTTAAGAAAAATGGATATTTTTGAAACTCTTGGTTGTAAATATTTTTTAACATGTGATAACCTTTGTTTGACCGTGAAAGCTTCTCATTAACGGTAATATTGGAATTCTAAAATTAAGAGTTTCCTTGTTACCAATGGGTTAATTCTTTTCGAAACTGGCTAAAAAGGAAATAGGTTCACAACATTGAAAAATAGGGAGTACAACATATTCATATAGCCGATCTCAATTAGTTTGGAACATATTCACCGGTATGTCTCCGGAGAAAAAAACTGGAGTAGATAGGTTTATAGAAGGTTTCTAGTCTCTAGTATGCCTTCAAAGAGAGACTGGAAATAGATAGGTTACTGAAACATCCAAAAAGCTCATAACTTTACCATACAAAGATAAAATTAAATAGACCCAATTGCTTCATAGTCCAAAAATTCTATCAAAAATCAGAGCCGAAAATGAAAATTACCCTGACGGTGACTTTGTGAGTGTCAGGTAAGGGAAGGGCATCATTGGGATTGACAATATGGTACTTGCCAACAGTCATGGAATGACTCTTTATGTCTTCTGCTATGCATTTTGTGTGACCCGATAACACCTCGAATTGCACTGACTGTATTTGCCTCGCCAAGAACATCAAGATTAGAATTATCGGCATCGTGGGAGTCATTATTAAGAGCAAAATTGGGAATAACAATTGATAGATATTTTGTTTTGGCTTTTGGGGTATGATTACGGAAATGAGTTGGGAAGAAAAAAGGGGATAATGGTGGGCAGTATATGTTTACAGGAACAAGACTTTTTGATTTGATTGAGAGTAGGAAGATTTTGATTCGGTAATGAATCCCACGGGGGGTTTTTCTTTTGCACTACAAGTCTACAACTACTTTTTGGGAAGCTTTTCTTGTTATTTTACGGAGTACTTATTTTATTTTTCCTTCTTTCTTTAGCAATTTGGTTCATAAATTACTATTACTCCATTGATTATAGGGGGATTAAGTACATGTATTATTTATGTGAAAATTAATAATGAAGGTGGTTGTTGTAGCGTGAGACATTGTTATACATGAATTATTTACGTTAAAAGGCTATTTTATTTTTAAATAATTTAATTTTGATATTGCTAATATTGATATTCTTATTCAACATTCTATCCCTATAAAAAAATGCATAAATTATGGCATAACTTAATGTATGTAACCCAGCAAATCAAACCATACATTAGTAATTATACGGGCATTCCTTTTTTTTTATGTGGCCAACTAAATACGGTGTCATAAAATATTGATGTTTTTGATAAATAGTCACTTTTTAGGTCGATTATTAGAGCTTAGCCATATTTTAAATTGTCATTGACAAAATAGTCGCTCATTAATGCGGAAAATAATAAGTCTGGACAAGAATACCTCTATTTAAAACATGGAACAACTCTAGGAACGGTTACAGGACTTTAAATATTTATAAGTTCAAAATCCAATAATTGTTCCTAGAGTTTGAATGACGTGAAAGAGTAGTTCTCAATTGTTAAAATATAATATAAACTCAAAAATCATGAATCATTCCTGAACTTTGTACTAGTAAAGATTTAAAAATCAATAATTTATTTTTAACGTTTATACTTTAAAGGTAAAAATTATTGAAGTATAATGTGAATTCAAAAATCATGAGTCGTTCCTGGATCTTGTACTAATAAAGGTTCAAAAGTAATAATTTTTTCTTGGATTTGTATTTAAAGGTTAAAATTGCTAAAGTATAATGTGAATTCAAAAATCATGAATCGTTCCTTGATTTTGTGCTAGTAAAAGTTTAAAAATCAGTAATTTTTTTCTAGATTTTGTATTTAAAGGTTAAAATTGCTAACTTTAATGCGAATTCAAAGTTCATGAACTATTTCTGGATTTTGCACTTTTAAATGTTCAAAAACTAATATTTTCTTCTGGATTTTGCATAAAAAGGTTAAAAATTGCTGAATTATAATGTGAATCAAAAACTATGAAACATTTTTGGATTTTTCTAGATTTACACTGGTAAAGATTTAAAAACTAAGAATTGTTCATGGAATTTAAATTTTTCACTAGTAAAGATTTAAAATTGCTAGATTTTGAAAATTCCATTTAGTTTAGTGGGGTTTCACTTCCACTTTTCAAAATTTTGAACTTTAGTGTCGATTACTGAAATTCTGTTCCGTACTTTAGTTTGGACAAAAAATCAATTTATTCGGATGAGCGGCAACTTTGCCATACCATGTAAAAGGTGGTCAAACCCTAATAGCAGAGCCGAAAAGTGGCTAGCCTACTAATTTCATTGTTAAAAGCCCTAATAGCAGAGCCGAAAAGTGGCTAGCCTACTAATTTCATTGTTAAAAGTTTTCGTTCGTTCAATGGTAGGTGTGCTCCGAAAAAAATGCACTTGACCCTCCTTTGTAAACGCTTGAGGAATTGATTGCTATTTGCTAGTTGTAGATAATATTATTTCTATCTTCCAGTTTTATAATTGCATCTTTTTCTATAATTCCTTTGTACTTTAGGGTTAAGTTTCTGCTTTTTGATGAATTATTTGCGGCATTCCTAGTATGTTTATGTTTAGAGATGGCAGTGGGCTGGGGTAGGGCGGGGACGGGTGGGGCGGGACAGTGGCAGTGCGGGTTTTGCCTAAACTTGTACCGCATAACAAAAATTTATGTTTTTAACCCACTTTGCTTTACCCTACATGAACTCATATCGTCCCGCACCGTATAATAAAAAAATTTCTTTTATTCAATTTTAGTGAGTTTTTTTTCCCCAACGTTTTTCTATTAACTTGTAGGAATGGGCGTTCAGGCAGTTCGGATTGGAGATGAAAATTTCGGTTTGGATTTTCGGTTTTCGAAGTGAGAATTGACAATCCAAATTCAATCCAAATAAATTCAGATTGGACCGAATTTTTTAAGTTCAAATTCGGATTAATCAATTTGGATATTTTAAATTTTTGGTTTTGAGCTCATAAATTGAGATGTTTCTTCTTCTTCTTCTTACGATAATAAACATCCAAATGAAGCATTCATGTTAAATTGCATAAAAAGTTCCTCATTCTCATTGCAATCATCCAAATAAAGTATTAATTCAAGTAATGAAATCATCATCAAGGAAATATAAATACAACAAAGACAATATTAAGACTGATAAGAAGTAGCAATAGTAAAATTATGTCCAAATAGAAAGTATTATAATAGTAACTTAATATAATCAATATTGAATATATGAGATTATGTTTAATGGATAGGGTGTTAGACTTGTTACTATTGACATATCAATAATATACTAAATATAAATTATAAAATTTCGGATTCTCGGATATTCAAAAGAGGAAACTACACAAGCGATCTATTAAAAATAAAGTATTTACCCGTTGTTACCTAATGTTAAACTTATTATAATATATACCTTTCTAATTAAAATTAATTACTAGCCTACCCCATCCCAAATTTTGTTTGACCATCTGATAATCTTTCTTTTCCACTTTAAAAATCCATAATCATGTAATACCATCATAAACCTCCATCATCGTTGCCAAGAGTACTACAGCATGATAATCTTCTTTTCAACTGATTATTAGTCATTATCACATAAAAATAATGCATGTAATTTCAAATTTGAAAAAAATATTGAAACTCCATATGAATGTGTATAAAATGCCAGATATGATTTTTCATAGTGTTTTACTGTTGAAATTCATTAGTTATTATTTTTTTGATGTGTAGATTGTACCTTTGATGCTGATTTAAAGAGATTTATTGTAAAAAAAAATAATCCACCATTGAATAACCTCGAAGCATGAAACTTATTGTTTGAAAGTTCATTGGAGGTTACAGCTAAAGTTTAAATAAATTTGATGGAGATTTTGCAGTAGATTTTAGAAATTTGGTTGAAATATAGTTAAACTAGCGAAGAAGACGAATTTGTATTGTACACTCAAATTGTATGCAAATATATTATTTTGGCGTACAATTCATTCCAACAGTATACTGTTATCGTATACAATATAACATAATAGTATATGTTATAATTTGATCCTTTCAAACTTTCCATTGGGTCCTTTTATTAATTTTTCAACGGATTTCTCATGTTTTTTCAAAATTTTCTTAAGCCAAAACTTTTAGTTTAAATATTGATTGAAGGTTGTGGCTAAAGTTTGAGTTAGTTTGGTAAATATTTAGTAGATTTTTTAAATTTAGGTCGAAATTGAGTTGAGCTAACGAAGAAGACAAATATATACTGTGTACCAAAATGGTATAAAAATACACTATTTTAGTATACAATTCATTCCAACAATATAATGTACGCATACTCTTTTAATTTGGTCCTTTTTAAATTTTTTGAAAATTTTTGTTGGGTCCTTTTTTAATTTTTCAATAGAGTTCTCATATTTAAAATTTTTTTTAAAAGCCAAACTATTTAGTTTTAATATTGATTGGAGGTTGTGGCTAAAGTTTGAGTCAAATTAGTGAAAATTCTGGAGTAAATTTTTAAAATTTTAGGTTGATTGAGTTGAACTAGCGAAGAAGGCTAATTTATACTATATACCAAAATAACATACTATATACCATTTGAACTGGCAAAGAAGAATTTGCACCGTATAGAAAAATGATATATTACATACCATTTTGGTATAAAGTTCATTCCAACAGTATACTATTAGAGTATACTATATAATGTAACAGTATATTATTATAATTTGGTCCTTTTATAATTTTTTTTGAAATTTTCATTAAGTTTCTTTTCAACTTTTCAATGGAGTTCTCGTACTTTTTTTTAAATTTTCTCTTAAACCAAAATATTTAGTTTGAAAATTTTGATTGGAAGTTGTGGCTAACATTCAAGCCAATTTGATGAAAATTTTGGAGTAGATTTTTAAAATTTAGGTTGAAATTAAGTTGGACTAGCGAAAAAGACTAATCTGAACTATATAGCCAAATAACATATTATATACTATTTGGTATATAATATTTAATTTAATAATGTATTATTTATTGTGTTGAACTGGCGAAGGAGAATCTGCATTGTATACCAAAATGATATACTATATACTAAAAATAAAGGAGCCAAAAATGTGAACAGAACTAGATTATGAAAAAGGAAATAAAAATGATTTTAAATAATAATAAATAAAATTAAAAAATAAAAAAGAAAATGAAAGCAAAAAAGAGAAGAGAAAACAATTATAATGTATAAGTTGTTATAATAATTGAACAAAAATAAGAAAATAAGAAAAAATGTATATTATAAGTTATATTAAAAAAGGTAAAAAAATATTTAGTATATCGGTTATCTTTTCTCATTGTATAAAAAAAGAAGAATAACAAAAAAGAGCAAACTAAAAATAATAATAAATGAAATTAGATTACAAAGAGAAAAAGAAAATAAAAGAAATAAAAGAAAAAAGGAGTTAAATAAAACTATAAAAGGAACAAGAAACGAAGAAAATAAACAAAAGGGAAAAATAAAGATGGAGCCAAAATTGAATGTGAAATTAAATTATGGTAAAAATAATAATAATGATCTGGGCAAAACATAAGAATCTTCAGGAAATTATAAGCACCTGTATGTATTTCTATTTTGCTTTTTATATATAGATATGGCTTTCTCTTGATGGAATATACCAAGCTAAATCTTCTCTTTAGAACCACAACTCAGTGAAGTAGGCGACAACTGCTATTACGGTCTGTCTTAAGGCATTGGCTCTCTAAAAAAAGAATTTTCTATCGTTGCGTGAGTTCTTTTTTATATAAAACATATTCACTACAAATTAAACTAAAGAAAGAATGTTGACTGTTCGACAACGTGAAAATTACAATCTCGATTAGAATAATCAAATGCCCATCACGAGTCACATGGGCACCACCAAAATCGAAAATGAGAGAAAAGAAAAAAGAAGAAGAAGAAAACGAGAAAAAAGCAAAGGAGAAAAGAAAGAAAAGAAGGAAAAAAGAAAAGAAGCAGAGAAATAAAAAAGGAAAGGAGAAAAAAGAGGAAATTACCCACAAAAGCTATAATGTGTAGGAAAAGTAATTAGTTTGATGGGTTAAAAAAGTAAATGGGTAGGACTTGTAAATAATTTTATTTTTGTGGGTAATTGTGTTTTTCACCCTATCCAAAAATCGAAAGTACCAAATTCAATATTCAATACAAAATCCAAAAATTTTAAAAATTAAATCCGAAAATCCGAACCAAAAATCTAAAAATTTCGAATTTCAATATGGATTTTGGGTTTGCCTAAACTATAACCATCCCTATTAATTTATATTAATGTAGCTAGTTGTTTTCTTCATTTTAGGGCTATTAAAATCAAGAAGCAAAAGCATTATTAGAAAGAAAGCAAACTAGAAAATTAAAGGAGCAAAACATTTTGCTGTTATCTTTATGGACCATTTTTAAATCTTCTTAGGATCAATTTCTGGATAAATGTGCACTCAATTAATTTAGTGAATTGGTTTTATAGTAATAATGATGATCTAAATGCATCAATTGGTTTGACAATGCAAACTAAATATAGCAATTCTTTTTTGTAAATATATCAATTTAAGATGAGGGAATAAACACTGGATATAATGCGGTAAGGCCAAGGAAGATTGATCGAATATGCATGCTTAGTGGCTTAGGGGAAGAATTGTATAACCTGATTCTACGGAAAGCTCAAATTTCTCCAAAAACCGCTACTGCCCCGCAACCGCGTTGAATTTAACAAAAATATTTCAACTCATCTCGCACCCGCATCCATCCACCCCTGCCCCACACCCGCATTCATCCACTCCGCTCCTCCTGCATAAGCTGAAACCTGCACCGCTTTATTGCCATCCCTTAGTATGTTCCGCATATTTCCACATTCTTGGCTGTTAGTTACAAAAAGCTGTAAAATTTTGGCTCTTTTTAATTCAGATTTTGACAGCCAAAATCTCTAATGCAAATGCAAATATAGCAATTTTACCAATAAAGGCTAAAATATAAATGTCTTTGATTTGCATTTAGGTGACAACCGATGACAATGTGGTTTTGCCTCTGTTTACCCTTGACTTCGGATAACAATTAAATTTATATGTGGTTTTAAGGATAAATGATTTGGTTTGATACAAATAATGAATAATAGAATAGAAACTAAATTCAGTGAATAAATTGAAAGAGAATGCAAACCACAAGTCTAGAATAGCTTGGCCTCGGTTGATTTCTTTAAGATGGACAGATATGAATCAAAATGAATAAAGAAATAATAAGAGCAGGCTTCTTTTCTGTATATTGATAATTATTTTCTGAGATGCCTTTTACAATTGAGCTACCTCTTTATATAGGGAGGGGAATAATTCTTATACAAGGTAGAAAATCTATTTACAAGGTAAAATATCCCTTGATTTACTGATTTCAACGTCCTTGCTGATTTCCGCTGTGATTTCTGCCGAGATATTTACGAATCACGGGATTTCTGGTCCTTCCGTTACGCAAATCTGATAATTTTACCCTAGGGCAATTTACCTTAATCGACCTTAACAATTTCATCTCAAGTATCATGGCTTCGAGTTCCGATTTGATGATGCTCGATCTCGATCTTCGATCCTTGATGCCTCGATCCCGGCCTATCGAGCAGTAGTTATAATCGACACTAACCGTATAAATAGAACCCGATTTATCCCTACACAAGCGGTCCAAGTTCGACTCCATACAGATAGTCCCCTCGTTTTTTAGAGAGTAATGATGAAAAACGACATGAGCCGCAACTTTTTGATTAGGTCAAATGAAGATATACTTATGGCGCGCGTGACACGGAATTCGGGGCGTCACATCAAAAGAAACGAAACATCACATTGATAAATGACGGTGGCATTGTGACGTACGTGGTACGTATCGAAAACGTCTCTTGAGAGACAAACTGGGGACAAACCTCTACAACGTCTGCATGAGTTAATTAATGCTCCCTCGTTTTGGGACGCGATCTGCCGCCTTTGAGGGGTTATAAATAGCCTTCTTTCTCTTCAGTTTCAAGAGTTTGCAATATCTGAACATTCTCTTCTTCAAGTTCTCTGAGTTTTCCCTCAAGCGATTCTCCCTTTTATTCTTATCTCATTCCTGCATTTATTAGCTTCTTTCACTCCTAATCAACAATGGCAAAAACCTCTAAATCCGTCCCCTAGAAACAGACCCCTTCTTCTTCTCAACCTACTGAAGATCCTCAGCCTGTTGTTGTTGAGGAAACTGCGACCGAACCTCCTCTGAAAGCGTTCGTACCGACTGGGTGTTCGATCGGTACCGATTTTAAGGTAGAGAAGGCTTCTTCAGTACCGGGCCGGTGCGAACCCGTCACTAGGTACATTTGTTCGATTACGGACAAAGCAGAATCGTATCTGGGAGTGGTTCTTCGGATCGATAAGGTTAAAGAAGATTGTAACTGGGTTGGTAAATGCGTGGTTGTTCCCGTACTGGACGAGGCGATCACCACCCACGTGGAGGATACTTGAGTGTTTACACGTATCCCTGCACGTTGGGCCTTTTAGACCCCATCATTGTTGCCTTTTGCAAAAGGTATGAGGTAACGTTGGGTCAGATTCATCCTTCTATTTGGAGAATAGTTATTCTCTTTCGCTTTTTTGTAAGCAAGATCGACGGGCACCCTTTCACCGTCGATCATCTCCTGCGGTTATATAGTCCCCGAATTTTTTGAGGGGGATTAATAAAACTTGCTCGCTGGGCAAGGAAAGCCCCCTTCTCGAGCATTGATGAGGATATGGATCGAGGTTGGATGAGCTGATTCGTTCGGGTGAAAACTTCGGACCTGATTGTGGCTGAAGACATGCCATTCCCTAAGAAGTGGAACATGAACCTTAAGTGTTATCCCATATTTCAACTTGTTCGATGTTTTTCCTTCGTTATTTCACTAAACAATTGTACATGGTGTAGCTGTATCTCGAACTGGCCGTGATTATGCACCTGAAAGAATGGGTCAAAAAAGTGGTGTCCCAAAGAACTTATTCGGAACGTGCCTGGCACGAGATCTCGAAGGGCCGATGGGAGGCCAAAAATCATGGTGAGACCGATTAAGTTTAAACTTTGCATCTTATGTTTTCTATTTCTAATTTGCTTTACGCTTCATTTGCAGGTCTATCAAAGGACGTTGAATTGAGGCCAGCATCCCCTGGGAGCGAGGTTCCCTGCTAGCCACCTGCTTCAGAGCAAGAGAAAGAGAAAAAGACGAAAGAAGTCCCCAGTTCTTCCGAGCCCGAGAGAAAGAGACCGAGGAAAAGGATAGCTCGTATACCCAAGAACTCGGACCAAATTTATCAGTTGATAGACGAGTCCGAGGAAGACGAAGATTCGATCCTTTGGGCAACGGGCCGTCTCGAACTGAAGGACGGGCAGTCCCCGAGCAGAGGGCCGATGAAACACACCTTCATCGAGTCGAGGGCTCCGAAATGGGGGCAAGAACTGGGGCTTCCGCCGATGTGAGAAGGGCCGCGCAGGGAATCTCGTGTCCCATAGAAATGATAGACTCCCCTTCCTTCTCGGAGGCGACCTTAAACGAGGCCCGTGCCGCAAAAGGACACTCCTAGGGCAGGAGCCATGTACCGGAAGGCCCTTTCCAAGGTTTCTTCGATGGCATGGATTCGGCGTCTGCGGAAGATACTTTTGGGCTCGGTAATCTAGAAGTACCGAGGAAAAGTCCCTCTATTAGAACGAGCAAGGCATCTTTTGGTCCGAAGCTGGTCGATAGATTTCCTGCTCCAAGTTCAGATCCTGATAGAAAGCGGATAATAACATTCTCCATTCCCGAAGATGCTAGGGTCCTTTCCGCTCCTATAGGGGTGGCTAGTTATCTTCGGTGTTTGGTGACTGAAGAGGATCAGGCTGCGATGAACGAAGTGGACGTACCCTGCTTGTTCAATGAGGCTCAACAAGCATTGAATAAGGTAAGTTTCTGATAAGCCTTATCTGGTGATCACTATTTTGCATTTCAAACTTCGACTAACTACCATATTTTCTCTTGTACTTGTAGGCCTTGGTGCTTTATCATGAGGATTTTCTTCGTCAATGGGAAGAATCGGCGCGTTCTGAGCGGCTCGAAGGGGAGATGTCGAACCTTCGGGCCAAACTGGACTTTGTACAGAGAGAGAATTCTGTCTTAGTCGAGCAGATGGGGCGGCAGCTCGACTAAATAACCCGACTCCGATCTGAGGCAAGTGAGTTCAAAGCAGAAACCAATGAATGGAGAAATAGGATGGATCTGCTGGCTTCGAAAAAGGAGGCCCTCCGAGCACAAATGATTTCATCGGAAACCCAACTATCGGAGGCAAAAGGGAAAATCGGGGCTCTAACTAAGAGCACCGACGTGCTTCAATCCCAAGTCGACGGGCTCACCTCGGATCGTGATGTTTTGGTCAATGAGCTGCAGATGGCAAGATCGGAGGTTGCTGCATCCGAGGCTGAGGCCGATGAGTTGGTGGCCCAGTACAAGGCTGACGCTGAGGCCGCTCAAGATCAATCAAAAAACTTTGGTTGATTACACTAAGTTTCAAACTCGCCTATCCGTTCTCGAGGAAATACAAGCTCGGGGCTTCGATCTATCAACTGAGATCGATGATGCCAAAAGAATCAAAGCTGAAGCTAGAAAACAAGCCTTCCTGAAAGAATATGACTCCGAGAACTCGGAATGAAGCGCCTTTTTGTTGTTGTTGTAATGAAGTCCCCACCTTTGTAAACATATCTTGTGCATATATATATATATATATA
>MCJB01020836.1:33659-133116 GCA_002018475.1 Nicotiana obtusifolia
ATTAGAACCAATGGTTCGTCTTGGTGAATTTTCTGTTCTTCGAACTCAGTTTGGATTTGGCCAATTTTGGGATATGCCTTAGTAGACTTTTCTTTCCTTCGATTAACTTGATAGGGCCTTAGCCTCGTAAAGATTTGGGGTTTGCCTCAATAGGTCTTATTTCTCTTCGAGTTTCATTATCTCAGCATGGCAGCCTTTTAAGAAATGGGGGCTTGCCTTAGTAGGTCATATCCCCCTTCGAGTTTCATTAACTCGGTACGGCCTTAGCCTTTTAAGAAATTGAGGTTTGCCTAGTAGGTCTTATTTTCCTTCGAGTTTCATTAACTCGATACGGCCTTAGCCTTTTAAGAAATTGGGGTTTGCCTTAGTAGGTCTTATTCCCGTTTGATTAAATTTGATTTTCGGATGAATCCCTGAATAATGTCAGTATTTGTTTGAACAAAGAAAATCGAAACGGCCTTTGGGCTTGGAGATAGAATTTTTGTGCAAGAGAACTTTATTCGTATTCATGTGCTTGTACAATTTATTTAGGGGATAGATCAATCTATTTGGGTACGGTTCCTTTGACCGTTTGACTCTTACATTAATTCTTAATGATCTTTGAGAAGTTTCACCGAATTGATGTAGTTAAGCAGTCTTCCGATATTTGAGGCCGATCTAAGTTTAGCACCGAATATTTTTGTCTTCGATATATGACCGGTCTTCAAATCTAAGTTAGCACGTTTTATGGTTGCCTCATTAAAAACCTTGCCATAAAAGCCAATTTGGGACAAAACCGGTCGAAGGGAAAAAGAGTGCAACGCGTGCTTTCAGTCCTAAAGTCCTGTACTTTCCGATTCGAGGTTACTTTACTTGATACCCGCGAGTGTTAGTTTGTCGATGTAACGTAAAAACAAGCAAAAAATGAAGAGTGAAAGATCGTACCTCAATAGTATTATCGTTTTAAGTGATTTATGTTCCAATTGTTCGGTAGCTGTTTGCCGTCCATTGTTCCGAGCTTGTACGATCCCTTTCCGGTGATCTTTATTATGGAATAAGGTCCTTCCCAATTTGGTCCCAATTTCCCTTCGTTCGGGTCTCGAGTGTTGGGTGTGACTTTCCTGAGTACTAGATCTCCGATGTTGAAATGTCGAAGATGGGTCCTCTGGTTGTAGTATCTTTTGATCTTTTGTTTTTGGGTGGCCAATCGAATAAGGGCTGCTTCCCTTCTTTTGTCCAATAGTTTCGGGTTCGTATTCATAGCCTTGCGATTCGATTCCTCGGTTGCATAGCAGAACCTGACACTTGGTTCACCAATTTCGACTGGTATCAAAGCTTCAGCACCGTACACTAGGGAGAAGGGGGTGGCTCCGATGCTGGTTTTCTCGGTTGTACGATACGCCCATAGTACTTCGGGCAATATCTCTTTCCATTTCCCCTTCACGTCAGTTAACCTCTTTTTGAGATTTCGAAGTATGGTTTTGTTGGTAGATTCGGCTTGTCCATTGCCGCTGGGGTGATAGGGCGTTGATAGGATCCTTTTGATCTTGTTATCTTTGAAGAACTTCGTCACTTTGCTGCCGATGAATTGTTTCCCATTGTCGCACACGATATCTGATGGCATCCTAAACCGACATATGATGTGATCCCAAATGAACTCGATCACTTCTTTTTCCCTAACCTTCTCATACGCTTCAGCCCATTTGGAGAAATATTCAGTCATACAAAGAATGAATTGAGCCTTACCTGGTGTGTAGGGAAGAGGGCCGACGATGTCCATTCCCCATTTTGATGAACGACCATGGTGACAAGACTGAACGCAACGTTTCCCCGGGCTGATGGATCATCTGGGCATGTCTTTGACATTCGTTACATTTGCGAACAAACTCCTTCGCGTCCTTTTTCATATCGATCTAATAATAATCGGCTCTGATTATTTTTGGATCAGGGATTCGACGCCGGAATGATTCCCGCAAGTGCCTTCATGTATTTCTCTCAAAATGTATTCGGTGTCACCCGGTCCCAGACATATCACGAGGGGGCCACCAAACATCCTTCTAAATAAGGTTCCGTCATCGGATAAACAGAACCGAGCCACCTTTGTGTGTAATGTTCTTGATTCTGTTGGGTCCGAAGGGAGCTTACCGGAGCTTAGGTACTCTATGTACTTGTTCCTCCAATCCCAGGTCAGACTTGTTGAATTGATTTCAGCGTGGCCTTCTTCTACTACCGACCCCATGAGCTGTACGACCTTTTCGAATTCGATCTCATCATCTTCGACTGACGATCCCAAATTGGCGAGGGCATCGGCCTCGCTGTTTTTCTCTCGAGGTATGTGTTGCAGGGTCCATTCTTTGAACCTATGCAGTGTAACTTGTAGCTTGTCTAAATATCTCTGCGTTCGACCTTCCCTGACTTCGAAAGTCCTATTGGCTTGATTCACCACAAGGAGGGAATTGCACGTAGCTTCGATTATCTCCGCTCCCAGGCTTTTGGCTAGTTCTAAACCTGCAATCATAGCCTCATATTCTGCTTCGTTGTTAGTTAGTTTTATAGTCTTGATAGACTGTCGAATCGTATTACTGGTTGGGGGCTTTAGCACGATACCAAGCCCCGATCCCTTTGTGTTTGAGGCACCACCTGTGAACAGGGTCCACACTCTAGAAGGAGTTCCCGATCCGGTCATTAGCTCTCTTTCGACCTTGAGTATTAGTATGGCGCAAAATCGGCGATGAAATCCGCCAACACCTGAGATTTAATCGCGGTTCGGGGTCGATATTCGATATCATACCCACTTACTTCGATAGCCCATTTGGCCAATCAGCCGGAGAGCTCGGGCTTATGCATTATGTTTCTTTACGGGTAAGTCATTACGACGCATATGGGGTGGCATTGGAAGTAAGGTTTCAGTTTCCTGGAGGCACTCAATAAAGTGAGTGCCAGTTTTTCTAAATGAGGGTATCTAGTTTCGGCCTCGCCAAATATTTTGCTAACGTAATAAATTGGAAATTGCGTACCTTGTGCCTCTCGAACTAGGACTCCACTTATTGCTACTTCCGAGATGGCAAGGTAGAGGTACTGCTGCTCCCCTGTTTTCGGTGTATGCAGCAAAGGTGGGCTAGACAGGTACCTTTTGAATTCTTCTAATGCGTGTTGGCACTCCGGGGTCCACGAAAAGTTGTTCTTCTTCTTCAATAGATTGAAAAAGCGGTGGCTTTTATCGGATGATCTCGAAATCAATCGTCCCGAAAGCGGCTATACGACCTGTCAGCTTTTGTACAGCCTTTACATTATCCACAACTGTGATGTATTCGATAGCCTTGATCTTCTTGGGGTTGATTTCTATTCCTCGATTCGAGACCATGAAATCGAGGAATTTGCCTGAGCCCACATCGAACGCGTATTTTTCCGGGTTCAGCTTCATGTTGTATTGTTTCAGCACGTCGAATGTTTCCTGCAAATGGTTCAAATGGTCCTCTGCTCGCAGGGACTTAACTAACATATCATCAATATAAACCTCCATTGTTTTTCCTAGTTGTTTTTCAAGCATTCGATTTACTAGGCGTTGGTAAGTGGCTCCTGCGTTCTTTAACCCGAATGGCATCACGTTGTAGCAGTATGTGCCATACTTAGTGATGAAGGATGTTTTTTCCTGGTCATCCGGGTCCATTTGTATCTGGTTGTAACCAGAGTAAGCATCGAGAAAGCTAAGGGTCTCATGACCAGCGGTAGCATCGATCATGCGATCGATGTTGGGTAAAAGGAAAGAATCTTTAGGGAATGCCTTGTTTAAATCCTTATAATCTACGCACATTATTAATTTATTCCCCTTTTTAGGGACTACTACTACGTTTGCTAATCATTCTGGGTATTTAACCTCCCGAATGGACCCTATCTTTAGAAGCTTAGTTATCTCATCCTTGATGAATGCGTGTTTGATCTCGGATTGAGGCTTCCTTTTTTCTTGACAGGTCGGAACTTCTAATCGAGGCTTAGCTTGTGGGTTGTTATCTCCGGTGGTATACCTGTTATGTCGAGGTGGGACCAAGCAAAGGAAACTTCGTTAGCTATAAGAAATTGGATAAGTTTGGCCCTGAGCTCGGAACTTAGGCCCGAGCCCAGGTATACCTTTCGGTCTAGCGAGTCTTCTCGGAGGGAAACTTGCTCGAGTTCCTCGATTATCGATTTGGTTGCATCGTACTCATTGGGACTGACGAATGACCTGGGGATTCCATAGCTGTCATCCTCGAGATGCACTTGTTCATCTTCGTTTGCCGAGGATGATGCCTATGATTGCTATTTGACCTTTTGCGAAGGAGCTGCTGGTACCGGTGTTACTTCTTCTACTGCGAACATCTCTCTCACAGCCGGTTGCTCCCCGTAAACTGTTATAATCCCATCGGATGATGGGAATTTCAGTACTTGGCGTAGTGTCGAAGGCACTGCTCTCATGTCGTGGATCCATGGTCTCCCGAACAGGGCGTTGTACCTCATGTTTCCACCAATTACGCAGAACTTTGACTCTCTAATGGTACCGAAAATGTTTATCGGCAACATTATTTTGCCTTTGGTCGTTTCACACGCCAGTTGAATCTATTGAGTACCCGGACTGTAGGGACAATTCAATCTGTCAGCCCAAGTTGTTCTATAACCCATGATCGGATTATATTGGCCGAACTTCCTGGATCGACCAATATGCACTTTACTTTAGTCCTGTGTATAAGCACAGATATCACTAGCACGTCGTTGTGAGGTTGCATAATCCCTTCTGCATCTTTTTCGCTGAAATGTAAGGTTCCCTCCATCGCGTAATCCCGAGTGCGCTTTTCCCGGGTGATGGATATCTTGGTGCGCTTCAGTACCGGACCTTGGGGCGCATCTACTCCGCCAATAATCATATTAATCGTGTGTTGTGGCTCTTCCTGGTTCGCTTGTTTATTCCTATTTCCATAATGATTTTTGGCTCGATCGCTCAAAAATTCTCGAAGAAGTCTGTTTTCGAGCAACCGTTCCACCTCCTCTCTTAATTGTCGACAATCTTCTGTCCTGTGTCCGTGTATACCATGGTATTTGCATATCAAATTGGGGTCTCTTTGGGCAGGATCCAATTGTAAACGGTCGAGGCCACTTAGTGACCTTGATACGACCGATAGCTGATACGAGAGTAGCCGAATCAACGTTGAAGTTGTATTCCGATAACCGAGGTGCTTCTCGATGACCGGTGGTTCTCTCGAAATTGCTTCTTATCATGGGCCCCCGGTTGCTCCGACCATGACCGTTTCTTCTTTCGCGTCTCGGGGAGTCCTGCCTTGCTGGAGTGATTTTTCTATCCCCATGATATGGCCGATGCCGATCTCTATTTAGTCTCGGCTCCCAATGAATATCCCTTCGAACCTTATCATGAGTTTTGATAGGGTAAATAGATCCCGAAGGGGCTCCAAGTTGGTCATCCTCGACTCTGATCTTCGACTGGTATCGATTATGTATATCCGCCCATGTGACAGCCGGATATTCTATCAAGTTCTGCTTAAGTTGCTGTGAAGCCGTTGAACTTCGAGCGTTGAGCCCTTGGGTGAAGGCCTGAATGGCTCAATCGTCAGTGATCGATGGCAGGTCTATCCGCTCCATCTGAAAACGAGATACAAATTCTCTGAGCATCTCATTATCATTTTGTCTGACTTTGAACAGGTCCGATTTTTGCGTTTCCACTTTGATAGCGCCTGCATGTGCTTTTACAAAAGAAACTGCAAGCATAGCAAAAGAGTCGATGGAATTAGGGGGTAAGTTGTGATACCAAGTCATGGCCCTTTTTGACAAGATTTCTCCGAACTTTTTCAAAAGAACGGACTCGATCTCGTCGTCTTCTAAGTCGTTTCACTTTATAGCGCATGTGTATGCGGTCACAAGCTCGTTTGGATCGGTTATCCCGTTGTACTTGGGAATTTCCGGCATGCGAAATTTCTTGGGTATTGGTTTTGGAGTGGCACTTGACGGGAAAGGTTTCTGCAAAAATGTTTTGGAATCCAACCCCTTCAATATCGGGGGTGCTCCTGGGATTTGATCCACCCTGGAATTGTATGTTTCCACCTTTTTGTCGTTAGCCTCGATCTTCTTTTCACTAGACTCGACTCGTCTGGTTAGTTCCTCGAGCATCTTCATGATCCCAGAGTTCGCCCTCGATCCGCCTTCATTCGGTTCCTCTGCGACTGGTTCATTCTCAGGAATGGTTCCCCGAGAAGGGCCGAACTCAACTTTGTTCGATATTTGGCTTTGATTTTGTAGTTGAGCGATGGCCGCTTGTGGGGCTTGCAACATGTTAAAGATCATTCTGATGTTGATCCCGTCTCCTTCGTCGTTTTGGGGTCCCTGAGTTGTTGATCGGTATTCTCTACGAACACTGTTTGACGGGTCAGTAGTTCGATCTACATCGACCGCCATTTGTGAGTTAGCGTCGACCGGAATTTCATCACCAAGCGCTACGCTGTTGTTTTCACCCTGATGATCAAATTCATTATTGGCGTACAGAGGCACGGACTGTGAGTGCGACATGGTTGTACTGTAATCTAAAATTAAAGATACTTCACATAGCAAGTGTAAAATAATTTGTGTGACAGAAAACTGTATCAAACGCTCACTATTATCCTTAGCCCCACGGTGGGCGCCAAACTGTTTATCTTTGGCTTCGGATAACAATTAAATTTGTACGTGATTTTAAGGACACGTGATTTGGTTTGATACAAATAATGAATAATAGAATAGAGAATAAATTCAGTAAATAAATTAAAAAAGAATGCAAACCACAAGTCTAGAATAGCTTGGCCTCAGTTGATTTCTTTAAGATGGACAGATATGAATCAAAATGAATAAAGAAATAATAAGAGCAGGCTTCTTTTCTGTATATTGATAATTGTTTTCTGAGATGCCTTTTACAATTGAGCTACCCCTTTATATAGGGAGGGTAATAATTCTTATACAAGGTAGAAAATCTATTTACAAGGTAAAATATCTCTTGATTTACTGATTTCAACATCCTTGCTGATTTTCGCCGTGATTCCCGCCGAGATATTTATGTATCACGGAATTTTTGGTCCTTCCGTTACGCAAATCTGATAATTTTACCCTAATCGACCTCAACGATTTCATCTCAAGTATCATGGCTTCGAGTTCCGATTCGATGATTCTCGGTCTCGATCTTCGATTCTTGATGTCTCGATCCTGGCCTATTGAGCAGTAGTTATAATCGACACTAACCATATAAATTTGAACCTGATTTATCCGTACACAAGTGGTCCAAGTTCGACCCCATACAACCTCCATTAGGATTTTAAGATTTTTCACAAATTATAGTACAAGGCCTAACTAGTATTTTCTTAGTAATAATGATAAAATCAGGATTTGATCATTGACTAAACTTATGCTTCCTTCCCCTTTGTTGGTTCCACGCTCACCAGCAAAGTTTTGTCATGTTAGAGTTAGACAAAAAGAAAGTTAACTGAAAGTAGTCTCTTCTTCGCTGTTAAAACTAAAGGCCTTGGTATAGTAAAACTGTGGTGTGTGCTCTCTTTATTCTGTTGACACGCTCGTAGGGCTATCTAGGAGGCTTCTGCGTGTTAGGAAGTGTCATACAAATAGTAGGAAAAACATTGACAACAAAACAAATTAAGATGAATGGGGAAGAAAGCATTACCATTGACATAATATAGCATCAACATACGTGAGATAACAGCACCAGAGGAGAAATAAGCAGCAAGAAGTACTACAAATCCTTGAGATTCCTACAAACATCATGGTTTAAGTAAAATCATTGTGCTCCAGAAAGATATGCAGATGGACACAGGAGCAAATTAACAAAAAACATCGCCCAAACATTCAGTCAAAATCCAGAAGTTTTTTATCAGTAAAACTCTGAAAGGATTCAAATACACAATTGGTGAAGTATCTAAACCACCAGAAACAATATGGCTTGTCTACCCTTTTGAATTCCTTGGAATTACCTAATGCAGCAAACAATGTGAATTCAATGTTCTGCCGTCAGAGCTATGCATTCATTCTCCAGTAGGGTTCGATTATCATTTGAAAAAATTCTGGAGAAAAAAACTATGCATTCTCTTTCAGCAGTTCATTTTGTTATGTCTGGATAGCATTAGCTACAAGATACAAGAAATTCAATTAGTAAGTGAGCAAAAATCAGAGCTGCTATGCATCAAGTAGCAACTATATGCCATGAAAACTGGACATAGCTTCAGTCGTGGTAATCCACTAGGACGTTCCTCCACAAACTAGCAAAAACTGAGATAGATTACTAATCTTTGATTTAGCAATAGATTTTGGTCCTATATAAGCAAATGCTTCTCAAATCTTTAACTCTTAGGTTATCCTCAAGGTCTTCTACCACCTCATACCCTTTGTCCTCTTGATGCACAACAAAACGCTGATTTAGCCACCAAAAGGATTTGAAGAAAGCAGAGAATAAAAATTGAAATGTCTGGTATAAACATGAGAAAAGGGGGAAATATTTTACTGATACTTGATGATGTTAAGCTAGATCTTCCACACAGAATTGCTATGGGATCAAATTCAAAATGGACAATTTGATGAATGCTACAAGATACAATATAAAACTAGTAATCTTGAAGCAACAGTGCGGATGCATAATTTATGGTGTCATAACAATATACAAGCAAAGCAATGAATAGAAAATGCAGATGGTCTCTAGATGAAAAGATTAGTCAACAAGTATTGACAGCAAGATGTGATTTAGATGGCTGCTTTATTTGGAATGTCAAACTTCAGAAAGATAATTCTAAAAAGAGTAGATGGTGGTAAATGCTTCTTTAACAGTTAATATCAAATACGTAAAGTCTTATTTGTGATGTGGAGGTGCTCTTTAATTTTTCAGCGGGAAGTCTTGCCAAACTCATCCTTTACATGATAGTACAGCATATGCAAAAGCTTCCCTTTTCCCACAAATTAACTTAATTCAATAGAAAGAAAAAGAAGGGTTTACCTTCTCTTCTGCTCTTTAACTTGTGTATTTGCTGGCAATAGCACTGAAGATGGTTTTATAGCAAAGGCTGGGTAACAGTAGAAACACCTCATTTTCTTTATCCAAAAACAAAAATATCCAACAAAATCTATACACTACATGTTATAAACGTATGAAGTTGACTTGATCGCAAACTCAATTAAGACTACATGGGACTAGCTATTTTCAAGCAAGAAAGCCTTAAAATCTGTTATACATACCTTTTTAAAAATAAATAAAGGGTAAAAAAGGAAAAAAGAGCAAAATCTAAGCTCTCTAAAATGAAATGGTGATGATGTCATTGTTAACAAATAATCAAGATCTTGATTGTTGATGGCAGAAAATATTAACAAGTTCTAAAAAATACTGTGTTGCTCTGACAAACAATCTTGCATTTCTCTCAAAATCATTCATCTATCTCTGCCTTCACACAGAAAAAAGATTATGAAGAGTTTACCTCAATAGTCTAAACTAAGTTAAAACTATTATAGCAACAGTATGAGATACCAAAGTCAAACTCTTGCAAGGCACACTAAGTAAAATTAGGCACTAGGACGATAATCCAATAGAACTTTCAGGGCCTATGGGACGTTTACTAGCATTATAATTGCATTAGTCCACTTCAAACATTGTTAGAGTCCTCATTGGCTAAGAAATATATCAAAATGAAGAATACACCAAAGAGCCAAGTTTTGTCTGATTTACTGCTTTGATACATAAAATCAACGAAGCCCTATAACCTGGATAATGCCAATTCCTCCTTACAAACCATAATTTCAAACTGAGAGCTGAAAGTTAGAGCGGAAAAAAAAAAGAGAATTTTTTTTCCGAGATCAGCATCATACTATAATCAATTAATCAATCAATCAACTATACCTCAATAGTCAATCGCAAGCTTACTGGGTCGACTATATGAATACATTCAACTATATTTATGTATATCGTCAATCAGAAGAAATCATCATGTGCATGTCCACTTTCCAAGCTGAGTAAACAATAAATTACAATGATAATCAAATAATCATCAGTTAAAAACACAATAACATGAAGCGAAATTTCTGGTACCTTTAATACAATTATCGTAACTATATCGTTTAATCAGGAAATCTCGGTTCCCTTTTCAATGCTCAAAAGAATCACCTAAATTCCTTATTTTTTCAATTGTTAAAAATCACGGTAAAACCAAAAAAACAAAAAAAAAGAAAATTGCTAAAAACAAAAATCTTTTGATTCGCCAACCTTACTAGCCCTCATTTTGGTCAAAACTATTTGAACCCTCTCCAGATCCAAACTCCATTGACACTGATTCCTTGTTATCAGTTAGCTCCTTCTCGTGTTCCTTAATAACCTTTGCCTCTATATCTTTCTCTACCTACAAAATTGGGGCGTAATTTTTCGAATGTTCCTCCATACATTTCTGCAAAGTAGAAGTGACTTCAAAACACTTTTCAGCAATGTCTTCTTTGTTCTTTTCACCTTCTTTAATGCATTTCTCCCATTCGGTAAAAGTGTCTTTGCAGCCACCCCCTTTTATATACAAACAGAACCCACATTCTCCTTCTTCGTCATCCTCTTTCTTTCTTTTTTCCTCCAAGATGGTGTCCTTTTCATGAATTTCGTCTTGGGTTTCTGGATTGTTCTCGGTTCCGGGGGTTTTGGTTTGAGGGACGGTGGTGGAGTGGGGGTTATGTTCGTGGATTTGTGGGGATTATGAAGAAGAAGACATAGCGGGGGTAGGGGTGGAATTGGTAGAGCTAGGGTTTGTGATTGAAGGCGTAGACAAAAGGTCTCCCATGGAAACTCTTTAACCCCCTTAAACCTCTTTCTCAAGGATTAAAAAATAAAACTTTTTTCTTTTTTTTGTCGATCACCTTTACTCTTTCTTCTTTTCTTTGCTTTTTTTTTTTTTTAAATTTTTTCTTCTTCTTCTTGAACAAGCCAGGGCTGATTTGCGGAGTCCGAAATCAAAGTATGATTTTTTGAGAATCAAAGTATAATAATATATGAAAAAATAATTTGTGCCCATTTTATGGATATCACATGGATTGCATGTGCTATACCTTAGCGACACGTTTTCCGTTAAGGTATAACACATGCAACCTATGAGCTATACTTCTTAATTGACTGACCCACAATAATTTGTGGGTATAGCCCTAGCTTTAATGCGCTATATATAGAGCTCATTTAATTAATGCGCTATAACCTATATTGTACCCCGCACAACTTTTTGGCTTATTCAAGGAGCTTCATTCTTTCTTAAAAGTCCATTCCGAAAATTCAGTCTTCTGGATCCTTTTTATTTTCCTTTACTCATTCCGAAATATTTGTTTACTTAACTTTTTTTGCATTATCCTATAATGTTCGAAGAGCAGAAAATTAGCATTGCATTATATTGGTGAGTGATGATGTGTAAACAAGTTGTAAGTTATTATTATTGAAAGTTATGTTGGTTAAAAGATTATTTATAATATGTTAAATAATACTTTTTTGTTGTCATTCCCATTTGTAGGACGAAAATTAATGTAGTTCTGAAGAATGGTATGATGAACCCATTAACTAGGAATACTACAAATCATATTTGCTAAACATTTAGAATCTTACCGGTGAGTATGAACTCCAGATCTTGAAACTCTAAGAACAACTTGTGACAGTGAAGGAGAAACTGAAAGAGGTAGAAGAAGAAAATAATCGGTTGGAAAAAAATTTCAGAAGCATAGAATAATTGGCGAGTGACTAAGCAAACACATGGATGCATTTTATGTTGTACGTGTCATGTATTATGTGTACTTTTTAACGAATTTAAATTTATGTTAATCTATCTTAATTTTTTGTGTACTAGTTTTAAACTAATAAATAACCTGAAAATAAAAACACATGCACAAATTATATAAAACATCAATAATTTTACTGTTAGATATATAATGTCATATATACAACTCAATACATATCAATGAATCTCACAGCCTGTATGCTTTAAAGCATTGGCTGGCCTGAGGCGCATATTATCCCGTTCGGCTACGTATCAGGATCATCCTCGTCACGTCGTCTCTTTATTGGAGGATGCAAGTATGATCGTCAGTAAGGCTAGCAGGCTCAGTAGAAGCGGCCGTTGGGCCATCAGTAACCTACAAAATAATTAGATACATTAGTATATAAATATAGAATACTAACGTACGTGTTAACAAAAAAATTTAATGGTCATACCATGGTCTCAGCAGGCTCCTGAATAAGATCATCCGTTTTCGGCAAGTGAGTATGGCACAATGTGGCCTCCGTGACGGATGATGATGAAATCTTTAAGAAAATATAAATAATTTAGATATTACTGACTAATCTATAAGGTAAAAACAAATTGAAGTAATAGTAATTCAAACAAACCTGCGGTTGAGTAGCCACACAATGCTCTGTGGGAACTCCGAGGTGCACTGGAGTAGACGAAGGCTGTGACGTCTCGACTCGATGTGATGTCTCCCTATCTGTTCCTGCAAGATCCTCAGCAGCCCTCGATGATGAGCTATAACTCACTCGTGCCCACTATGCACCTCTCATACTGGACGATCCTCAACAACCCTCGATGGCACTGGACGATCAGGAAAATACTGATTCCAATCATATTGTGTAATGGCGGTGCCCATGATCAATACTGGAGCTGACGGGGTCAACTGTGAAGTCCCTGGTGACAGTTGAAGGCTGAATGACGGCATATTATGAGGAGCATCGCGTGGCTCAAGGTAGTCACCCGGCTGATCATCTCCAATATCCTCCATGGGTGCCTCAACGCCCCTGTAACGCCCCGACCGTTCATTTTGAGAGTATTAGCTCCGAACCCCTATTTATTACTCCCTCTATTTCATTTTGTGATTTCGGAGTGAAATGAGACACATAGTCCTTAAAATAGAAGTTTAAGTTCTAGAAATTTACTGTAGTTTGAATTGTATGAAGACGACTCCGGAATGGAGTTTCGACGGTTCCAATAGCTCCATAGGGTGATTTTGGTCTTAGGAGCATGTCTGGATGTTGATTTGGAGGTCCGTACGTCATTTCTGGCGAAAGTTGGAAAATTGGATAATTTTTGGAATGTTTGACCGGGAATGGACTTTTTGATATCGGGGTCGGATTCCAATTCTGGAAGTTAGAGTAGGTCCGTAATGTCAATTATGACTTGTGTACAAAATTAGGTCAATCGGACTTGATTTGATAGGCTTTAGCATCAAATGTAGAAGTTAGAAGTTCTAAAGTTTATTAGGCTTGAATCGATGTGCAATTCATGTTTTTAACGTTGTTGATATGATTTAAAGGCTCGACTAAGTCCGTATGATGTTTTAGGAATTGTTGTTATATTCAGACGGGGTCCCGGAAGCCCCGGGTGTGATTCGGATTAAATTCGGAACAAATTTTGGACTTGTGAAAATACTGAAGCTCCCAGTTCTAGTGTCATCGCACCTGCGGAGAGATTGGCCGCAGGGGCGGACTCGCATGTGCGAGAAATGGAGCGCAGAAGCGGTTATGGGAAATCCAGGTAGGACTTGCAGATGCGGCTTTGCTTCTGTGGTAGGGAGATGCGCAGGTGCGAAGCTGGCTTGGTCCAGCTGGGATTGCAGGTGCGAGGTGAGGGCCGTATTTGCGCATTCGCAGATGCGGAGGTTCGATCTCAGAAGTGGGTGAGGCTGGCCTGCGCTAGGCTCGGAGAAGTGGAAGGTTCTCCACAGAAGCAAAATCTTGGCCATAAGTGGAATCCGCACCCGCGATGGTTTTTCCGCAGGTGCAGCGTCGCAGATGCGACTGAGGCCTCGCAGAAGCGACTTCACTGGGCAGAAAAGACCTAATTTCTTTGGACCTAGAGAGCTCGGTTAGTGGCAATTGTTTTTAGAGATTTTCAAGGAAATCATTGGGGTAAGAAATTCTCACTCGGTTTTGGCTATATTACACGAATCCATTGTTGCTTTCATCATTTAATTAGTGTTCTTAGTTGGAAATTTGAAGAAAAATTGGGAGAACTTCTTTGACTAAAATTTGAGGATTTGAAAGGCGATTTGAGGTCGGATTTGAGTAATTCTTGTATGGTTAGACTCGGTATCGAATGGGTGTTCGAATTTTATAATTTGGTCGGGTTCCGAGACGTGGGCCCGGGTCGACTTTTTGGGGCGATTTTTTAATTCTTTGCTAAAGTCATAGTTTTATTATTTAAATTAGTTTCTTATAGTTAATTTATAGTATGCAATTATTTTGGCTTGATTTGAGTCGATCGGAGTTGGAAAGTCGAGGGAAAGGCATTCTTATTGATAAATTGAGCGAGATTTGAGGTAAGTGACTTGTCTAACCTTGTGTAGGGGAAATTCCCCTTCGCATTTTGTACTGCTGTGGTAAATTGCAATACGTGAAGGCCATGTACGCGAGGTGACGAGTGCGTACATGGGATAAATGTTGAAATCCTATTTGGGTAAATAGTTCCTTTTATTTCCTTAATTGAGTTACTCTAGCACTGTATGACCTCCATACGAACTATTTATTAAACACAAGAATCGTGAGTAAACGCAAGGCGTATCAATCATTATCTAACAAACTTAGTCATATATGTACCTGAGCGTCTTCAAGTAAATCCAATAGATCCCTGTAATAAGGGAGATGATGTCGAGCCTCGACCTCGCGGGCGCGGCCTCGCCTATCTACCCACCTCCTCGCAAGTTGTAGAAACGGTGGAGGTGGTGCATCTGGAGCTATCGGTGGGAGAGGTGGATGGATCTGCAGGAACCGCTCCCAGGCCAAAACCTAATATTGATTTTGGACGTAAAATTTAAGTCATTTTGTACTATCTCTGTTATAATCATGAAAAGAATTGATAATGTTATCACCTGCAGTAGCAAAATTGTCATGACCCCAATTTCCCTACGTGGGATGTCGTGATGGCACCTAGTCTCTAAGACTAGGTAAGCCTAACAATTAAGCGGAATAGCGAAAATATAAAACTGAAGCTAAAATCTCAGCATGTAAAATAAATCAAACTGCGATTCAAAATAGATACATCTCCCAAAACCAATAGAAACAAGTCACTAGCTTCTAAGAGAAAATACTAAGTGTCTCTATACATCAAAGTCTAAAGATAAGGGAAACAACATAATAAGGATAGAGGGGGGACTCCAAGGTCTGGGGACGGTGGCAGATATACCTTGAAGTCTCCATGTGCGGTCCAACTCACTAGTATCTGGTCTGGTAGGAAGAATCTAGATCTGCATAAAAAGATGTGCAGAAGTGTAGTATGAGTATACCACAATAGTACCTAGTAAGTGCCAAGCCTAACCTCGTTAGAGTAGTGATGAGGTCAGGTCGGGGCCCTACTAGTTTAATAGATAAGCAAGGCAGAAGATATAATAATATTTTGAAATGACTGAGAATTTAAACAACGAGACGTTTCAGAAAATAATAGCACAACAAATAGAGGTAAACAACAAGGGCACTCCCGATGTACCGCCTCATAGTCCCAAATGTAAATGCTCAACAGGGGGATCTCCCGAGGTACCGCCTCGTAGTCGCAAAGTAAATATGCAAGATAGGAGGATCTCCCGAGGTACTGCCTCGTAGTCCTAAAGTGGGTGAAGCTGGCCTGGGCTAGGGTCACAGAAGCGAGCTCGCAGGTGCAAACCTCTGTCCGTAGAAGCGGAAATCCTGGTCATAAGTGGAATCCACTCCTGCGATGGTTTTTCTGCAGGTGCAGCATCGCAGGTGCGACTAAGGCCTTGCAAAAGCGACTTCACTGGGCAGAAAAAAGGTCTAATTTTGAGGGTTTGATCTCACTTTGATTTTTGGACCTAGAGAGCTCGATTTGTAGCGATTTTTTGAGAGATTTGCAAGGAAATCATTGGGGTAAGAAATTCTCACTCGGTTTTGGCTATATTACAGAAATCCATTGTTGTTTTCATCATTTAATTAGTGTTCTTAGTTGGAATTTTGAGAAAAATTGGGAAAACTTCTTAGACTAAAATTTGGGGATTTCAACAGCGATTTGAGGCCGGATTTTAGTAATTCTTGTATGGTTGGACTCGATATTGAATAGGTGTTCGGATTTTTATAATTTTGGTCAGGTTCCAAGACGTGAGCCCTAGTCGACTTTTTGGGGTGATTTTTAATTCTTTGCAAAAGTCATAGATTTATTATTTAAATCAATTTCTTTAAGTTATATTTATAGTATGCAATTGTTTTGGCTAGATTTGAGCCAATCAGAGTTGGAAATTCGAGGGAAAGACATTCTTATTGATTGGTTGAACGAGATTTGAAGTCAGTGACTTATCTAACCTTGTGTGGGAGAGATTCCCCCTTAGGATTTGGTACTACTATGGTAAATTACAATAAGTGAGGGCCGTGTGCGCGAGGTGACGAGTCCGTACTCGGGCTAACTGTTGAAATATGATTTTTGCTAAATAGTTCCTTTTATTTCCTAAATTGAGTTACTCTAGCACGTGTAGTCGTTACGTTTAGCCTAATGTCACATGTCTACATGTCTTATCTCTTACTTGCAATTTGTGCAACATGCTTAGTTGAATTACCTACTTCCCTGATTTTGTATTCAGTCTTTAACTGTAGGATTCTTTGCTATAATTTTATTGTTCCATTGGTTATGTGTTGCATATTTACTTTTGGCCGTACAAGGCGGTATCTGGGGAGCAACCCTGTTGCATATTTACTCTTTAGACTATGAGACGGTACCTCGGGAGCGCCCCTGTTGCATATTTACTTTTGGGACTACGAGAGGCTACCTCGAAAGTGCCCCTGTTGTTTGCCTCTATTTGCTGTGGTATTGTTTCTTAACTTGTAAGAATCTTGTTTTTCCTCACTCGTAGTAGTTGTCTTCTTGAATCCCGTGTTGTTATCTTTCTGTACAATTCTCATTGTTCACTTCTCAATCATTTCATTATACTATTATATCTTCTGCCTTATTTTCTATTATTTTCAATAGGGCCCTGACCTGACCTCGTCACTACTCTACTGAGGTTAGGCTTGGCACTTACTAGGTACCGTTGTGGTGTACTCATACTACGCTTGTGCACATTATTTTGTGTAGATCCAGGTACTGCTTACTAGACCAGATACCTGTGAGTTAACCCGTATGTGGAGACTTCAAGGTATATCTGCCAGCGTCCTCAGACCTCGGAGTCCCCTTCCATCTTTATTATGTTGTTTTCCTCATTCCTCATTAGACTCTGATGTGTAGAGATATTTAGTATTTTTCTTTTTGGAGCTTGTGACTTATTTCTACCGAGTTTTGGGAGTTGTAACTATTTTGAATCGCAGTTCTTATTTATTTCAGATGTTGAGGTTGAGTTTCAGCTTTATATTCAGTTATTCCACAAAATTGTTAGGCTTACCTAGTCTTAGAGACTAGGTGCCGTCATGACATCCTATAGAGGGAAATTGGGTCGTGACTGGTATCAGACACTAGGTTCATAGGTGTTATAAGTCACATGCAGGTTTAGTTGAGTCTCTCGGATCGGTACAGAGATATCTGTTCTTATCTTCGGGAGGCTATGGAAATGTTAAGGAAAGCTTCACTTCTTTGATTCCTTCTCGTGCGATATTTTGGCTTCAGATTCTAAATTTGTTCTATTCTCTCACAGATGGTGAGGACACGTACAGCTGGATCAGATGACCAATACCCGTGCCCCCTACTAGAGCCGAGAGCGGCCAGGGCCGGGGTAGAGGACGAGAGCGTCCACATGGTGCAGCCAGAGCACCCGCACGAGCTGCTATAAAGGAGCCACTAGTAGCTCCAGTTAGAGGGCAGACACCTGAGACGCCTGTTACTGCACTAGTCCTCCAGAAGACTCGCGCAGTTTCTAAGCATGTTCAACACCTTGGCTCAGGAAGGATTGATACCACTTGCTCCTGCCATATCTCAAGCCGGGGAGAAGCACAGACTCCCGCCGCTCGTACCCCAAAGCAGCGGGTCCAGGTCGATTAGGTTTCAGAGGTCATACCATTGCAGCCGGTAGCCCCAGTTCAGCTCGAGGTTAGGGCAGCTGTTTCTAAGGAGGAGCAGCTCAAGCTCGAGAGGTACAAGAAGTACCACCCTTCTACTTTCAGTGGCTTGGCGCCAGAGGATACCTAGGGTTTTCTTGAGGAGTGCCACTGTATCCTTTGTACTATGGGTGTTGCAGAGTCTAGTGGGGTTTCTTTCACTATGTTCCAGCTTAGAGGAACGGCCTATCCGTGGTGGCAAGCATACGGGTTGCGTAGTCCGGGTAATGGACTCAGTTCTCAAATATGTTCGAGGGAGTATGTCTCCCGGAGTCTGAGAGACGTATGGAACATAGTGTTTGAGTAGTTGCACCAAGGTTCTATGAACTTGTCAGAGTATGCGATCCGGTTCAGTAATTTGGCCAGGCAAGCACCAGCATTAGTTGCTACTGTTCGGGAGCGAGTTCGTCGATTTATTGAGGGGCTCAACCCCAATATCAGAATTAGCATGGCCTGAGAGTTGGAGATGGAAATTGCATACCAGCAAGTAGTAAGGATTGCTAGGAGATTGGAGGGTATGTTGACTCGGGAGAGGGAGCAGGGAGAGGCCAAGAGGTCTCGAGAGTATGGCACATATAGTGGTACTCGTGCCCCAACTGCTGCTTGTCAGGGTAGGGGCTATGTGGGTCACCCTTTTCATTCAGCACTTCCAGCCGCCAGGCGGTGCTTCGGTCACTCCTAGGCCCTAGGCTCCCTAGTATGCACCGCCATTGACTAGTGTACCTCTTGCATGGGGTTCTTTCAGTGGTCAGTACAGCCGATCAATCCTGAGCCAGTCACAACATCCACGTCCTCCGAGAGCTTGTTGTGAGTGTGGTGACACTCGTCATTTGGTAAGGGATCGGCCTAGACTTAGGAGGGGTGCACTTTCACAGACCACTTAGGCACCGCGTGCTCTACCGGGTCCTCGGGCTATGGTTACACCACCAGCTACCACTCCACCTGCACAGCCAGCTCGAGGTGGAGGTCGGACAGGTAGAGGTCTCCATTGAGGGGGAGGTAAGGCTAGATATTATGCCCTTCCTACTAGGACAGAGGCAGTTGCATCCGATTCTGTCATCACAAGTATTGTCCGGTCTGTCATAGAGATTCATCGGTCTTATTTGATCTAGGCTCCACTTTTTCCTATGTGTCATCTTATTTTTCTCCGTATTTGGGTGTATCCTGTTATTCTCTGAGTTCTCTTGTTTATGTGTCTACACCCGTGGGTGATTCCATTATTGTTGATCGTATGTATTGGTCGTGTTTGGTTGTTCTTCGTGGTTTTGAGACCAGAGCTGATTTATTGTTGCTTAGTATAGTGGATTTCGATGTTATTTTGGGCATGGACTGGTTGTCACCCTATCACGCGATCCTTTTTTGTCACTCTAAGACGGTGACGTTGGCTATGTCAAGTCTACCGTGGCTAGAGTGGAGAGGTACCTTAGATCATGTTCCTAGCAGGGTTGTCTCATTTCTAAAGGCTCAGCGGATAGTTGAGAAGGGGTATGATGCATATCTGGCATATGTGAGGGATGTTAGTGCTGAGACTCCTACTGTCGAGTCGGTTTAGGTAGTGAGGGATTATCCAGACATATTTCTGTCGGATCTTCCAGGCATGCCACCTGACATAGATATCAACTTTGGTATTGATTTGTTACCGGGCACACAACCTATTTCTATTCTACCCTATCGTATGGCCCCAGCAGAGTTGAAGGAGTTAAAGGAACAGTTGTAAGAGTTGCTCGATAAGGGCTTCATTCGGCCTAGTGTGTCGCCTTGGGGTGCTCCTGTTTTGTTTGTAAAGAAGAAAGATGGTTCAATGCGAATGTGTATTGATTATCGCCAGTTAAATAAGGTTACAGTGAAGAACAGGTATCCATTGCCATGTATTGATGACCTATTTTATCAACTTCAAGGTGCAAGAGTGTTCTCTAAGTTGACTTGCGTTCAAGCTATTATCAGTTTAAGATTTGGGAGCCAGACATCTCGAAGACTGCTTTCAGGACTTGGTACAGTCATTACGAGTTCCTTGTGATGTCTTTTGGGTCATATGGTATCGAGTGAGGGGATCAAGGTAGATCCGAAGAAGATTAAAGCAGTGCAAAGTTGGCCTAGACCATCCTCAGCTACGGAGATCCGGAGTTTTCTTGGCTTGGCGGGGTATTCTGTCGATTTGTAGAGGCTTTCTCGTCTATTGCAGCACATATGACCAGATTGACCCAGAAGGTTGCTCCGTTCAGGTGGACTGAGGAGTGTTAGGTGAGCTTTCAAAAGCTCAAGAGTGCTTTGACTACAACCCCATTATTGCTGTTGCCTAGTAGTTCGATCGCGCATTGGTCTCGACCAAGTGTTGATGCAGGACGATAGGGTGATTGCCTATGCATCTAGATAGCTGAAGGTGCATGAGAAGAACTATCCTGTCCATGACCTCGAGTTAGCAGCTATTGTTCATGCTTTGAAGATCTGGCGCCAATATTTGTATGGTGTCCCTTATGTGGTCTATACTGATCACCGAAGTCTACAACATCTGTTTAAACAAAAGGATCTTAACTTGCGGCAGCGGAGATGGTTGGAGTTGCTTAAGGATTATGATATCACCATTCTATATCATCCCGGGAAGGCCAATGTGGTGGCCGATGCCTTGAGTGGCAAGGCGGAGAGTTTGGGCAGTTTAGCATATCTACCAGTAGTAGAGAGGCCTTTAGCCTTGAATGTTCAGGCTTGGCCAGCCATCTTGTTAGATTGGATGTTTCCGAGCCGAGTAGAGTTTTGGCTTGTATGGTTTCTTAGTCTTCTCTTTATGATCGTATCAGAGAGCGTCAGTATGATCACCCTCATCTGCTTGTCCTTAAGGACACGGTTCAGCACGCTGATGCCAAGGAATCACTATTGGAGATGACAGTGTATTACAGTTGCAGGGCAGGCTATGCGTGCCCAATATAGATGGTTTGTGTGAGTTGATTCTCTAGGAGGCTCAGAGTTTGTAGTACTCCATTCATCCAGGTGCCGTGAAGATGTATCAGGACTTGATGTAGGCACTATTGGTGGAGCCAGATAAAGAAGGACATAGTGAAATATGTAGCTCGGTGCCTAATTTGTCAGCAGGTGAAGTATGACCATCAACGGCCAGGTGGATTGCTTCAGAAGCTAGAGATTCTGGAGTGGAAATAGGAGCGGATCACTATGGATTTCGTTGTTCGGTTCCTACAGACTCAGAGGAAGTGTGATGCAGTTTGGGTGATGGTGGATAGATTGACCAAGTCAGCTCATTTCATTCCTATGGTTACTACTTACTTTTCGGAGCAGCTGGCTCAGGTTTACATTTGCGAGATTGTCAGGCTTCATGGCATGCGGTATCTAACATTTCTGACAGGGATACGCAGTTTACATCGCGGTTTTGGAGAGCCGTAAAACATGAGTTGGGTACTCGGGTGGAGTTGAGTACAACATTTCACCCGTAGACCGATAGATAGTCCGAGCGCACTATTCAGATATTGGAGGATATGCTTTGTGCGTGTTGATGGATTTTGGGGGTTCTTGGGATCAGTTCATGCCACTTACGGAGTTTGACTACAACACAGTTATCAGTCGAGCATTCAGATGGCTCTGTATAAGACTTTATATAGTAGGCGGTGCCGATCTCCAATGGGTTGGTTCGAGCCAGGCAAGGCTAGGCTATTTGGTACAGACTTGGTTCAGGATGCTTTGGAAAAGATTAAATTTATTCAGGATCGACTTCGTACAACCCAATCCAGACAGAAGAGTTATGCATATCAGAAGGCTCATGAAGTTGCATTCATGGTTAGGGAGTGGGTCTTGCTCCGGGTTTCGCCCATGAACGGTGTCATGAGGTTTGGGAGGAAGGGCAAGTTAAGCCCTAGGTATATCGGGCCTTTTGAGATTCTTGAGAGGGTTGGAGAGGTGGCTTATAGACTTGCACTAGCACCTAGTCTCTCTGCAATTCATCCTGTGTTTCATGTTTCCATGCTCCGGAAGTATCACGGCCATCCGTCACATGTGTTAGACTTCAGCTCAGTCCAGCTGGACAAGGATCTATCTTATGTTGAGGAGGCAGTGGCCATTTTGAACAGGAAAGTTTGAAAGTTGAGGTCAAGGAACATCGCTTCAGTGCAGGTTCATTACAAGGGTCATCCGGTCGAGGAGGGGACTTGGGAGACCGAGCATGATATGCGCAACCGTTATCCTCATCTTTTCACCAATTCAGGTATGTCTCTATACTCGTTCGAAGACGAACGTTTGTTTTAAGAGGGGGAGGATGTAACGACTCGTCCGTTCGTCTTGAGAATATTAGCCCCAAACCCCTATTTATTTCTTCCTCTATTTCATTTTGTGGTTTCGGAGTGAAATGAGACACATAGTCCCTAAAATAGAAGTTTAAGTTCTAGGAATTTACCGAATTTTGAATTGTATGAAGACGATTTCCAGAATGAAGTTTTGACGGTTCCAATAGCTCCGTAGGGTGATTTTAGTCTTAGGAGTGTGCTCGGATATTGATTTGGAGGTCCGTAGGTCATTTTGACATTAATTGGCGAAAGTTGGAAAATTAGATGATTTCTGGAAAGTTTGGCCGGGAAGGGACTTTTTGATATCGGGACCGAGTTCTGATTTTGGAGGTTGTAGTAGGTCCATAATGTCAATTATGACTTGTGTGAAAAATTTGAGGTCAATCAGACTTGATTTGATAGGTTTCAGCATCGAATGTAGAAGTTAGAAGTTTTAAAGTTCATTAGGCTTGAATCAATATGCAATTCGGGTTTTAACGTTGTTGATGTGATTTAAAGCCTCGACTAAGTTCGTATGATGTTTTAGGACTTGTTGGTATATTCGGATGGGGTCCTGGAGGCCTGAGTGTGATTCGGATTGAATCCGGAACAAATTTTGGACTTGTGAAAATGCTAAAGCTCCCAGTTCTGGTGTCATCGCACCTGCGGAGGGATTGGCCGCAAGTGCGGACTTGCATGTGCGAGAAATGAAGCGCAGAAGCGGCTAAGGGCAGTCCAGGCAGGACTCGCAAATGCGGACCAGTTTTCGCAGAAGCGGCTTCGCTTCTGTGGTGAGGAGATGCGCAGGTGTGAAGCTGGCTTGGCCCAGCGGGGATCGCAGGAGGTGAGGGCCGCATCTGCGAGTCTGCAGATGAGGAGGTTCGATCGCAGAAAGAGGTGAGGCTGGTCTGGGCTAGGGTCGCAGAAGCTGAAGGTTCTCTGCAGAAGCGGGCTCGCAGGTGCGAGCCCTGGTCCGTAGAAGCGGAAATCCTTGCCATAAGTGGAATCCGCACCTGTAATGGTTTTTCCGCAGAAGCGGCTTCACTGGGCAGAAAAGCCCTAATTTCTAGGGTTTGATCTCACTTGTCTAACCTTGTGTGGGGAAATTCTCCTTAGGATTTGATACTGCTATGGTAAATTGCAATATGTGAGGGCCGTGTACGCGAGGTGATGAGTGTGTACTCGGGCTAAATGTTGAAATCCGATTTTTGCTAAATAGTTCCTTTTATTTCCTTAATTGAGTTACTCTAGCACGTGTAGTCGTAATGTTTAGCCTAATGTCACATGTATACATGTCTCATCTCTTACTTGCAATTTGTGCAACATGCTTAGTTGAATTACCTGCTTCCCTGATTTTGTATTCAATCTTTAACTGTAGGATTCCTTGCTGTAATTTTATTGTTCCATTGGTTATATGTTGCATATTTACTTTTGGGACTATGATGCGGTACCTCGGGAGCGTCCCTGTTGCAGATTTACTTTTGGGACTACGAGGCGGTATTTCGGGAGCGCCCCTGTTGTGTATTTACTTTTTGGACAGCGAGGCGGAACCACGGGAGCGCCCCTGCTATTTACCTCTATTTGCTGTGTTGTTGTTGTCATTGTTTTTGTTTGTTAACTTGTAAGAATCTTGTTTTTCCTCACGTGTTGTAGTTGTCTTCTTGAATCCCGTGTTGTTATCTTTTTGTAAATTCTCTTTGTTCACTTCTTAATCATTTCATTATACTATCATATCTTCTGCCTTATTTCCTATTATTTCTGTAGGGCCCTGACTTAACCTCGTCACTACTGTACTAAGGTTAGGTTTTGGCACTTACTGGGTACCATTATGGTGTACTCATACTACGCTTATGTACATCTTTTTGTGCAGATCCAGCTACTGCTTACCAGAACCAATGAGCTAGCCCGTACGTGGAGACTTCAAGGTATATCTGCCAGCGTCCTTAGACCTTGGAGTCCCCCTATATTTTGTTATGTTGTTTTCCTCATTCCTCATTAGACTCTTATATATACATATATTTAGTATTTTTCTCTTTGGAGCTTGTGACTTAGTTCTACCGGGTTTTGGGAGTTGTAACTATTTTGAATCGCAGTTCTTATTTATTTCAGATGTTGAGGATGAGTTTTAGCTTTATATTCTGTTATTTCGCAAAATTGTTAAGCTTACCTAGTCTTAGAGACTAGGTGCCGTCATGACATCCTTCGGAGAGAAATTGGGGTCGTGAAAGCTCCCTTGCCGGGGATCCCATCCTTGCTGACCACCACGACCACGACCACGTGGGCCACCCTTTCCTCTCTAGCCACGCCTGCCACGTCTACCACGTGCTGGGGCCGCGTGTGGCCCATGATTGTACTCCTCAGATGACACAAACGCGGCCTCATAACCTAATCGCGCATCCTCTCGGGCACGTCTCTATCTGTCAGCAGCAAGATCAGCAACCCTATGACCAAGCCCGTGGACAATTGCCACTCTGTCGCCTGTATGCTGTAGCATCTCCAGTCCAACTAGTAAAATCGTTGTAAGCCAATAGCCTGCATAGCATATAATGTATTAATTAAGGAAGGGTGTTAAAATAATGTAACATGATAAGTAAGTATATCAAATAACACACTAGTGCGTAATGCCTCCCGGCGTATGGAATGGTCCAACCACCAACACGATGAACGGGATTCCCAATCAAAAGGAGGCTATACGAACCCATGTACTCATGCTCCCCGTCCAAACTCTCATGTGGAGGGTATGGCGGAATCAAGCCATATTTCTGATCCCAATTTTTTACCTGGGCCTCCAGGCAGGTCAAGTAGGTCTGGTCGACCTTGCTGTGATCATCCCGCTTGTAATGTGTCATGTGCCAACAGGCGGAAATAGGTATAAGCTGGTGTTGATCAAACTGTCGAAGGTCTCGCTTGGTGGCATGTTGCTCGACTATATCGAGACATACAAGTGGGACTGAAGAAATCCACACAGCTCGACTGCGGGAGCAATAATCTGGCAATCCAGTGATGAGCTCGTCACTTTATGGCCTCCATATGAACTATTATTAAATACCAGAATCGTGAGTAAACACAAGGCAGATCAAGCATTATCTAACAAACTTAGTCATATATGTACCCGAGCGGCTTCAAGTAAATCCAATAGATCCCTATAATAAGGGAGATGATGTTGAGCCTCGACCTCGCGGGGGCGACCTCGCCTATCTACCCACCTCCTAGCAAGTGGTAGAAATGGTGGAGGTGGTGCATCTAGAGCTATCGGTGGGAGAGGGGGATGGATCTGCAGGAACCGCTCCCAGGCCCAAACCTAATGTTGATTGTGGACGTAAAATTTATGTCATTTTGTACTATCTTTGTTATAATCATGAAAAAGAATTGATAATGTTATCGCTTGCAGCAGCGGAATTGTCATGACCCAAATTTCCCTCCGTCGGATATCGTGATGGCACCTAGTCTCTAAGAATAGGTAAGCCTAACAATTAAGCGGAATAACGGAAATATAAAACTGAAGCTCAAATATCAAAATGTAACATAAATCAAACTACGATTCAAAATAGATACATCTCCGAAAATCTGGATGAAATAAGTCACAAGCTTCTAAGAGAAAATACTAAGTATCTCTATGCATCAAAGTCTAAAGAGAAGGGAAACAACATAATAAGGATAGAGGGGGGACTCCGAGGCCTACGGACGCTGGCAAATATACCTTGAAGTCTTCACGTGCGGTCCAATTCACTAGTATCTGGTCTGGTAGGAAGAACCTGGATCTGCACAAAAAGATGTGCAAAAGAGTACTATGAGTACACCAGAACGGTACCTAGTAAGTGCCAAGCCTAACCTCGGTAGAGTAGTGACAGGGTCAGGTCCGGGCCCAACTGGTTTAAAAGATAAGCAAGGCAAAACATATAATAATATTTTGAAATGACTTAGAATTTAAATGATGAGAAGTTTCAGAAAATAATAGCACAGCAAATAGAGGTAAACAACAGGGGCTCCCAAATGTAAATGCTCAACAGGGGGATCTCTCGAGGTACCGCCCCATAGTCCCAAAATAAATATGCAAGACAGAGAGATCTCCCGAGGTATCGCCTCGTAGTACCAAAGTAAATATGCAGCTCATCTTATGGAACCATGAATTGTACTGCAAGAGATTCTATAGTTAAAGATCGAAGAAAATAATCAAGGAAATAGGTATTTCGACTAAGCATGTTGCACAAATTTTAAGCAAGGTTAAGACACATAGACATGCGATACTAGGCTAAACATGACATCTACACATGTTAAGGCAACTCGGGTAGGGAGTTTAAGGGAAATCTACTCAACAAGAACCGAAATTTTCAACAATTAGCCCGTTTACGCACTCGTCACCTCACGTACACGGCGCTCACATAGTATAAATTGTTACAACAGTAATAAATCCTAAGGGGATTTCCCCTACACAAGGTTAGACAAGTCATTTGCCTCACTCAGTCAATCGATAAGAATGCCTTTTCCCCGACTTTCCGACTCCGAATGGTCCAAATCTAGCCAAAAGCTATTACATAACATGAATACAACTACAAGAAACTAATTTAAATCATAAATCTAAAACTTTAGCAAATAATTGAAAAAATCGCCCAAAACATCGACCCTGGCCCACGTCTCGGAATCGGGTAAAAGTCTACCCATTCGATATCGAATTCACCCATACCAAAATTACCAAATCTGACACGAAGTCCTCACTCAAATTCCCAAATTAAACTCTCCAAATCCCTAGCCTCGAACCCCCAAATTCCACCTTAAACACACACAATCTAGGTGGGAAATCAATGGGAAACAAGATTATTGATCAAGAATGAGTACAAGGGACTTACCTCAAGAAATCCCTCAAAAATGCTCTCAGAAAATCGCCAAGACCCGAGTTCAAAATGTACAATATGATAAAAACCACGAGCCCTTGACTTAATATAGTCTGCCCAGGCTTTTCGCTTCTCCGAAAACTTAGCCGCATCTGCGGTGCCGTAGAAGCGACAAAATACCCGCTTCTGCGGTTTCCCTCGCTCATGCAGTCAACCCTTCCTCACCTGCGGAACTTCTGCTGCTGCGGTCCTTAATCCGCTTCTGCGAAACGAAGACCGCTTCTGCTGACTTCCCTATGCTAGGTCCCTTCCGCTTCTGCACTGCCTCTTTTGCATCTGCGATCGCGCAGATACGAAATTTCCCTCGCATCTGCGACCTCTGCCCACACTGCCCTAGCCCGCTTCTACGACTCAAAGCTCACTTTTGCGGGCTCGCACCTGCAATCAATCTTGCGCAGGTGCAATTACACCAGAGCTGGTGCCTTCCGCCATTCTCACAAGTCCAAATTTGATCTTTTAACCATCCGGAATCCACCTGAGGTCTCCAGGACCTCAACCAAACTTACCAACACGTCCTAAAACATCATACGATCTTAGTTGAGCCTTTAGATCACATCAAACAACGCTAACAAAATACGAATTGCACATTGATTCAAGCCTAATGAACTTTTAAACTTCAACTTCTATACCCTACGTGAAACCTATCAAATCAAGTCTGATTGACCTCAAATTTTGCACACAAGTCATAATTGACATTATGGACCTATTCCAACTTCCAGAATATAAATCCGACCACAATATCAAAATGTCCACTACTGGTCAAACTTCCCAAAGATCATCCATTTCTTCAACTTTCGCCAATTGGCGCTAAAATGATCTACAGACCTCCAATTCAATATCCGAACACGCTCCTAAGACCAAATCACCCTACGGAGCTATTGAAAACTTCGAAATTCTATTCTGGATTTGTCTTCACACAATTTGAACTACGATCGATTCCTACAACTTAAACTTCCATTTTAGGGACTATTTGTCCCATTTCACTCCGAAAACAATAACGAATCCTCTCGGTAAGTCATAAAACCCAAAAATGAAATAGAGGGAGCAATAATTAGGGGTTCAGGGTTAGTACTCTCAAAATGAATGGCCGAGTCGCTTCATCCTCCCCCTCTTAAAATAAACGTTCATCCTCGAACGAGTATAGAGACATACCTGAAGTTGCAAAAAGATGAGGATAACGGCTACGCATATCATGCCCAGTCTCTCAAGTTGCCTCCTAGACCGAATGACCCCTCCACTGAACCTTCACTGAAGTGATGTTCTTCGACCTTAACTTTCGAACCTGCCTGTCCAAAACGGCCACCGGCTCCTCAACATAGGATAGATCCTTGTCCAACTGGACTGAGCTGAAGTCTAACACATGAGACAGATTGCCGTGATACTTTCGGAGCATGGAAACATGGAATACTGGATGAACTGCAGAGATACTAGGTGGCAGTGCAAGTTTGTAAGCCACCTCCCCAACCCTATCAAGAATCTCAAAAGGCCTGATATACCTAAGGCTCAACTTGCCCTTCTTTCCGAACCTCATAACATCATTCATGGGCGAAACCCGGAGCAAAACCCGTTTCCAACCATGAATGCAATATCGCGAACCTTCCGATCTGCATAACTTTTCTGCCTGGACTAGGCTGTACGAAGTCGATCCTGAATCAATTTAAGTTTTTCCAAGGCATTATGAACCAAGTCTGTACCCAATAGCCTAGCCTCACCTGGCTCGAACCAACCCACTGGAGATCGGCACCGTCTACCATTCAAAGCCTCATACGGGGCCATCTGAATGGTCCCCTGATAACTATTATCGTAGGCAAACTCCGCAAGCGGCAAGAACTGACTCTAAGCAACCCTAAAACCCATCATACACGCACGAAGCATGTCCACCAATATTTGAATAGTGCGATCCGTCTAAGGGTGAAATGTTGTACTCAACTCCACACAAGTACCCAACTCATGCTGTATGGCTCTCCAGAACCGCAATGTAACTGTGTACCCGGTTAGAGATGATAGATACTAGTACGCCATGAAGACTGGCAATCTCGCGAATGCAAACCTGAGCCAGCTGCTCCGAAGAGTAAGTAGTAAACTACTGGAATGAAATAAACTGACTTGGTCAATCTGTCTACAATCACCCAAACTGCATCGACCTTTTTTGTGCTCGTGGAAGCCCAACAACGAAATCCAAAGTGATCCGCTCCCATTTCCCCTTTGGAATCTCTAACTTCTCAAGCAATCCACTTGGTCACTGATGCTCATATTTCACCTGCTGACAATTTAGGCAATGAGCTACATATTCCACTATGTCCTTTTTCATCCGCCTCCACCAATAGTGCTGCCTGAAATCCTGATACATCTTCGCGGCACCTGGATGAATGGAGTACCGCGAGCTTTGAGCCTCCTGGAGAATCAACTCACGCAAACCATCTGCATTAGGCACACATAGCTTGCCCTGCATCTGTAATACACTGTCATCTCCAATAGTGACTTCCTTGGCATCACTATGCTGAACCGTGTCCTTAAGGACAAGCAAATGGGGGTCATCATACTGACACTCCCTGATACGATCATAAAGAGAAGACCGAGAAACCACACAAGCCAAAACTCTGCTCAGCTTGGAAACATCCAATCTAACAAGCTGGTTGGCCAAGGCCTGAACATCCAAGGCTAAAGGCCTCTCTGCTACTGGTAGATATGCTAAACTGCCAAAACTCTTCGCCTTGCGACTCAAGGCATCGTCCATCACATTGGCCTTCCGGTTGATAGAGAATGGTGATGTCATAATCCTTAAGCAGCTCCAACCATCTCCGCTGCCGCAAGTTAAGATCCTTCTATTTAAAGAGATGCTGTAGACTCTAGTGATCGGTGAAAACCTCACTAGGAATACCATACAAGTAGTGTCGCCAGATCTTCAAAGCATGAACCATAGCTGCTAAGTCAAGGTCGTGGACAGGATATTTCTTCTCATGCACCTTCAGCTGCCTAGACACGTAGGCAATCACCCTACTGTCCTGCATCAACATCGCGCTGAGAACAATGCGCGACGCATCACAATATACCATATAGGACCCCGATCCAATAGGCAACACTAGCACTAGGGCTGTAATCCAAGCAGTCTTGAGCAAACCTCTCCTCACACTCCTCGGTCCACCTGAACGGAGCACCTTTCTGTGTCAATCTGGTCATAGGTGCTGCAATAGACGAGAAACCCTCTACAAATCAACGGTAATACCCCGCCAAACCAAGAAAACTCCGGATATCCATAGTTGAGGACGGTCTGGCCAACTCTACACATCTTCAATCTTTATTCGGGTCTACCTTGATCCCCTCACTCGATACCACATGACCCAAAAATGACACTGAATCTAGCCAGAATTCACACTTCAAAAATTTTGCATACAACTTCTTTTCTCTCAAGGTCTGAAGCATAGTCCTCAGGTGCTGCTCATGATCCTCCCGACTCCGGGAGTACACCAGAATGTCATCCATAAACACAATAACGAAAGCATCAAGATAGGGCTGAAATACACTAGTCATCAAGTGCATGAATGCTGCGGGGCGTTGGTCAGCCCAAAAGACATCATAAGGAACTTGTAATGACCATACCAAGTCTTGAAAGTAGTCTTTGGGATATCTAGCTCCCGAATCTTTAACTGATGATAGCCTAAACGCAAGTCGATCTTAGAGAACACTCTGGCACCCTAGAGCTGATCGAATAGGTCATCAATACGTGACAATGGATATTTGTTCTTCACTGTAACCTTGTTCAACTTGCGATAACCAATATACATTCGCATAGAACCATCCTTCTTCTTCACAAACAACACATGAGCACCCCAAGGAGACATACTAGGCCGAATGAAGCCCTTATCGAGAAACTCTTGCAACTATTCCTTCAATTTTTTTAACTTTGATGGGGCCACACAATAAGGTGGAATAGAAATGGGCTGAGTGCCCGATAACAAATCAATGCCAAAGTCAATATCTCTGTCGGGCGGCATGCCCGGAAGATCCGTCGGTAATATATTTGAATAGTCCCTCACTGCCGGAACAGACTTGACGGTAGGATTATCAACACTAACATCCCTCACATAAGCCAGATACACATCACACCCCTGCTCAACTATTCGCTAAGCTTTAAGAAATGAGACAACCCTACTAGGAACACGATCTAAGGTACCTCTCCACTCTAGCCGCGGTAGACCTGTCATAGTCAACATCATCGTCTTAGAATGACACTCAAGGATAGCATGATAGGGAGACAACCAGTTCATGCACAAAATAACATCAAAATCCACCATACTGAGCAATAATAAGTCGGCTCTGGTCACAAAATCACTAAGAACAATCAAACACGACTGATACACACGATCAACAACAATAGAATCACCCACGGGTGTAGACACATAAACAAATGAACTCAGAGAATCAGGGGATACACCCAAATACGGGGCAAAATAAGACGATACATAGGAATAAGTGGAGCCTGGATCAAATAAGACCGATGAACCTCTATGACAGACCGGAACAATACTTGTGATGAATGAATCGGATGCAACTCCCTCCGTCCTAGTAGGAAGGGCATAATATATCTGGCCTGGCCTCCCCCTCAATGGAGCCTCTACCTGTCCGACCTCCACATCTAGCTGGCTGCGCAGGTGGGGTGGTAGATGGTGCTGTAACCGTAGCCTGAAGACCTGGTGGAGCAGACGGTGCTTGAGAAATCTAGGGAGGTGCACCCCTCCTAAATCTGGGGCAATCCCGCACCACTTAGTGAGTGTCACCACACTCAAAACAAGCTCTTGGAGGACATGGCTGCTGCGATTGGCTCGGGCCTGATCGATTGGATTAACCACTCAAAGAACCCCGTATAGGAGGTATGCTAGACACTGGCGGTGCATAATAAGGATCCTAGGGACTAGTAGTAGCCAGAGCAGCGCTGGCGGCTGGAAGTGCTGAATGAACAGGGTGATCCATATAACCCCAACCCTGACGAGCTGTCGTTGGGGCAAGAGTACCACTCTAAGTGCCAAACTTTCGAGACCTCTTGGCCTCTCGCTCCTCTCTATCCCGAGTCAGCATAACCTCCAACCTCCTAGCAGTCCCTACTACCTGCTGGGACGCAATATCCATCTCCAACTATCAGGCCATGCTCAATTTGATATTGGGGTTGAGCCCCTCAATAAACCGATGAACCCGCTCGCAAACAGTAGCAACCAAGGCCGGTGCATGCCTATCCAAATCACTGAATCGGATCGCATTCTCTGACACAATCATAGAACCCTGGCGTAACTGCTCAAACTCTGCACGCCAGGCATCTTTGAGACTCTGGGGAACATAATCCCTCAAGAACATATCTGAGAACTGAGTCCAAGTGAGTGAAGTCGCCTCAGCCAGACTATCCAACTCATATGCACGCCACCACTGATAGGCTGCTGCTTTAAGCTGGAACATAGTGAAAGAAACCCCACTAGTCTCCACAACACCCACAGTATAGAGGATACGGTGGCACTCCTCAAGAAACCCTGGGCATCCTCTGACGCCAAGCTACTGAAAGTAGGAGGGTGGTACTTCTTGTACCTTTCGATCCTGAGCTGCTCCGCCTCAGAAACTGCTGCTCTAACCTCGGGCTAAACTGGAGCTACTGGCTGCATCAATATGATCTCTGGAACTTGGTCAACCTGAAGCCGCTGCTTTGGGGTACCGGCAATGGGAGTCTCTTCTCCTCCCCCGGCCTGAGAGATAGCAAGAGCAAGTGGTATCAATCTTTCCTGAGCCAAGGTGCTGAACATGCTCAGAAACTGCGCTAGAGTCTCCTGGAGGGCTGGTGCAGTGACAGGCGTCTCAAGTGCCTGTCCTCTAACTGGAGCTCCTGGTGGCTCCTCTGTAGCAACTTGTGCGGGTGCTCTGACTGCACCACAAGGAAGGGGCACGGGGTGTCTGGTCATCCGATCCAGATGCATGTGTCCTCACAATCTGTGAGAGAATAAAAAGACATAAATTTAGATTCCGAAATCAAAATCTCGCACAATAAGGAATCAAAGAAGTGAAGCTTTTCCTGACAGTTCCATAGCCTTCCGAAGTTAAATATAGACGTCTCCGTACTGATCAGCGAGACTCTACTAAACTTGCTTGTGACTCATAATACCTATGAACCTAGTGCTCTGATACCAACATGTCACGACCCCAATTTCCCTCCGCAAGATGTCATGATGGCACCTAGTCTCAAAGACTAGGTAAGCCTAACAATAAAGCGGAATAGCGAAAATATAAAACAGAAGCTCAAATCTCAACATGTAACATAAATCAAACTGCGATTCAAAATAGATACATCTCCCACAACCCTATAGAAACAAGTCACAGGCGTCTAAGAGAAAATACTAAGTGTCTCTATACATCAAAGTCTAAAGAGAATACAGGAAACAACATAATAAGGATAGAGGGGGGACTCCGAGGTTTGCAGATGCTAGCAGATATACCTTGAAGTATCCACGTGCGGTCCAACTCACTGGTATCTGGTCTGGTAGGAAGAAACTGGATCTGCACAAAAAGATGTGCAGAAGTGTAGTATGAGTACACCACAATGGTACCTAGTAAGTGCCAAGCCTAACCTCGGTAGAGTAGTGACGAGGTCAGGTCCGGGCCCTACTGGTTTAAAAGATAAGCAAGGCAGAAGATTTAGTAATATTTTGAAATGACTGAGAATTTAAACAACGATAAGTTTCAGAAAATAATGACACAACAAATAGAGGTAACCAACAAGGACGCTCCCGAGGTACCGCCTCGTAGTCCCAAATGTAAGTTCTCAATAGGGCGATCTCCCGAGGTACCCCCTCGTAGTTCCAAAGTAAATATGCAAGACAAGGGGATCTCCCGAGGTACCGCCTCATAGTCCCATAGTAAATATGCAAGGCAGGTGGATCTCCCGAGGTATCGCCTCGTAGTCACAAAGTAAATATGCAAGACAGGGGGGATCTCCTGAGGTATTGCCTCGTAGTCCCAAAGTAAATATGCAGCTCATTAATTATGGAACCACAAATTGTATAGCAAGAGATTCTATAGTTAAAGATCGAATACAATAATCAAGGAAACATGTAATTCGAGTAAGCATGTTGCACAAATTTCAAGTAAGTTTAAGACACGTAGACATGCGACACTAGACTAAACATGACATCTACACATGCTAAGGTAGCTCGGTTAGGAAATTTAAAAGAAATGTACTAAGCAAGAACCGAAATTTTCCACAATTAGCCCGTGTCTGTACTCGTCACCTCGCGTACACGGTGCTCACATATCACAAATTGTTACAAAAATACCAAATCCTAAGGGGATTTCTCCCACACAAGGTTAGACAAGTCACTTACCTCGCTCAATCAATCGGTAAAAATGCCTTTCCCTCGACTTTCTGACTCTGAATGGCCCAAATCTAGCCAAAAGAAATTACATAGCATGAAAACAACTACAAGAAACTAATTTAAATCATAAATCTAAGACTTTAACAAACAATCAAAAAATCGCCCCAAAACGTCGACCCGGTCCCACGTCTCGGAATCGGGTAAAAATCACAAAATACGAACACCCATTCGATATCGAGTTCACCCATACAAAATTACCAAAATCCGACACCAAGTTGTCACTCAAATCCCAAAATTAAACACTCCAAATCCCCAGCCTCAAACTCCCAAATTCTACCTTAAACACATAACCTAGGTGGGAAATCAATGCGGAAACAAGATTATTGATCAAGAATGAGTACAAGGGACTTACCTCAAGAAATCCCTCAAAAATGCTCTCAAAAAATCGCCAAGACCCGAGCTCAAAATGTCCAAAATGATAGAAATCATGAGCCCTTGACTTAATATAGTTTGCCTAGGATTTTCGCTTCTACGGAAACTTAGGCGCATCTGCGGTGCCGCAGAAGCGACAAAATACCCGCTTATGCGGTTTCCCTCGCTCATGCAGTCAACCCTTCCACACCTGCGGAACTTGAGCTTCTGCGGTCCTAAATCCGCTTCTGTGAGACGAAGACCACTTTTGCTGACTCCCCCATTCCAGGTCCCTTGCACTTCTGCGCTACCTCCTTCGCATCTACGATCGCGCAGATACAAAATTTCCCTCGTATTCGCGAGCTCTGCCCATACTTCCCAGCTCGCTTCTGCGGGCTCACACTGCGGTCAATCTTGTGCAGGTGCGATTACACTAGAGCTGGTGCCTTTAGCCATTCTCACAAGTCCAAATTTGATCCATTAACCATCCGGAATCCACCTGAGGCCCCCGAGACCTCAACCAAACTTACCACCAAGTCCTGTAGCATCACACAAACTTAGTAGAGCCTTTAGATGACATCAAACAACGCTAGGAAATACGAGTTGCACATCGATTCAAGCCTAATAAACTTTAAAACTTCAAACTTCTACATCTGACGTCGAAACCTATCAAATCAAATCCGATTGACCTCAAATTTTTCACACAAGTCATGATTGACATTGCAGACCTATTCCAACTTCCAGAAATCGAAATCCAACCCCGATATCAAAAAGTCCACTCTCGGTCAAACTTCCCAAAAATCATCCAATTTTCCAACTTTTGCCAATTGACGCTAAAATGACCTACTGACCTCCAATTCAACATCTGAACACACTTCTAAGCGGTGTCTTCTTCACACAGTTCAAACTACGATCAATTCCTACAACTTATACTTCCATTTTAGGGACTATGTATCCCATTTCACTCTGAAACCAAAAACAATCCTCTCGTCAAGTTACAAACCCCAAAAATGAAATAGAGAGAGAAATAATTAGAGGTTCGGGGCTAGTACTCTCAAAGTGACTGGCCGAGTTGTTACAGGAATAAAACTGGCGATGTCTCTCACAGTGCCCATAGACGATCGGCACAACTGCCTATAAAGGTAGGCTAGAATAGCTCCACCCTAGTTGTAAGTAGGTATCTCATCTAGACACTCCACATGATGCAGAAATCGTAAGATAACTAGGTCTCCCGAAGTGTTCAGGAACAGAATACCACCAAACATCATCAGCAACAATAACCTCGTCGGAATCTCGATAGCCTTTGCCGGTGATTAATTAGTAATCTCCGCATGCAGCGCCACCAGATGCTGCCTAACAGGCGACAACTGCAATTAACTGGCACCACTCAAAGCAATCAGCTCCGCAGGCTGGAAACCGGTGAACCTTTGCAATATATGTAGATAATCCTCTCTCGTATAGTCCCTAAGAGCCTGCGGGTAGCTGACAGTCATACCACAACGGGCAACCCAAATAGAATCTCCACGTCCTCTAGCGTGATGGTAACCTCGCAGATAGGTAGATGAAATGTGTGCGTCTGTGATCGCCGCTCTTCTATCATAGCCGTGATCTGGGGCCATTCAAATTGCAACCGGCCGATCTCTATAATCCGGCAAAACCCTGTCCGCTCAAGGCATCTAACTGTATGGGGATGAAGTGGGTGGTCCCTAATGAACTCCCAAAGATCGTCTATATGTCTGGGGTGGAAGGTCTAGGACAGCAACTATCCGTCCCAGATGTGTGAAGACCTATGGCATTGAGCAACAGTAGCTCTGAACAGCAGGTCCAGGATGCGCAGGGGGAAGCTCCATGACAATGTCTGTAAATTGAACAATATTAATTAAAGTATTTTTTTCCTTTAATCATATAACATCTTTAAATATATTGCGATATTTTTTTATATTAATATTTAATAGATAAATTTTCTATATTATTACTTAGGTTGATAAATTTTTTATAACAATATTTTATATGTTAGCTTCTTGCACTTTTTGACTAAAATTCGGCAGGGTTTTGTTTGAACTATCATCTTCTTTTTTTTTCAGATACTTTTGTGTTATAAAAAAATTAATGTTTAATTTTCATAACTAATCAAGATATATTTAATAATTATTCATATAAAAAATACTTAGGTTGATAAATTTTCTATATTAATACTTTATATATTAGTTTCTTATAGTTTTTGACTAAAATTCGGCAGGGTTTTGTTTGAAATGTCACATTTTTTTACATATATTTTTAGGTTATAAGAAAATTAAATATTTAATTTTCATAACTAATCAAGAGATATTTAATAATTATTCATATAAAAAATACTTAGGTTGATAAATTTTCTATATTAGTACTTTATATGTTAATTTCTTATATTTTTTGACTAAAATTCGGTAGGATTTTGTTTGAACTATCATATTTTTTACAGATATTTTTGGGTTATAATAAAATTAAATATTTTCATAACTAATCAAGATATATTTTATAATTATTCATATAAAAAATACTACAAACTAAATACTAAATAACATTCAATTTATTTCATTCGTAACGATTTGTTTGTTAACTTTTATATTTTACCCAAAAAACTAACATGTCTTTTGTACTGTAAACTAATTAATTTATGAGTCATATCTAATATTTTATTGTTATTAGATAAATAACACCTAATAATTGATTAACGTTTAATTCATAACTGAATTCTCTAACCGGGTTAGTTAATGAGGGTACACAGTTTTTATTCTAGACTAAAGAATCCTAAAGAGCACTAAAGTCACACTACTCTAAATGGCCATAAACAATCCTGAAGAGCACTAAGAAGACTGGAGGCTTTTTAAAATTAGTATAGCGTATATATGCAATGCGCTATACCTACCTGTCTTTTCAACTTCAGGTATAGCGCATCCCGTATATGCGCTATACCTGTACTTTGACCGACATTTAAAAATTAGGTATAGCGTATAGATTGCATGCGCTATACTTTAACGGACAAACGCGCCGTTAAGATATAGTGCATGCAATCCATGCGCTATACATAAAATGATAACATATTATTTTTTTCACCTATGTTTGTGCTTTGAGTCCAAAACAACCACACTTTGGTTTCGGACTCCTGATTTGCGGATTGAAAAAGAGGGGGGAGAGTGTAACGATCTAACCGGTTGTTTTGAGCTCTAGCACGTCGTTCAACGGTTTGAGGCCTTGAGTAGCTTCACTTCATGTTTTATGACTCTTACGGGTGGTCGGAATTAAATTTTGGGAAGTTTGGAGTTGATTCGGAAGGAAAATTATCAACTCGGAAGCTTTTAGTTGGAAGAGTTGACCAAGATTTGAATTTTGAGTAAACGACCTCAGAATCGAGATTTGAAGGTTCGAATAGGTTCGTACGATAATTTCGGACTTGGGCATATGTTCGGGTTGAGAATCGAGTTGTCCGAGAGTATTTCAGCGCTTATTATGGAAAATTTGTATTTTGAAAGTTTAAAAATTTCTTAAGTTTGATTTTGAAGTGGACTTTGATGCTATCATTGTCCGTTTGAGGTTCCGAGCCTTAGAATAGGTTCGTATCGTTATTTTTGACTTGTGCGTAAAGTTTGGCGTCATTTCGGGATGTTTACATATGATTCGGATGCGTTCGTCAAAATTTTAATATTTAAAAGTTGAAAGAAAGATTTTGATCGTCGATTCATGATTTCGATGTTATTTGTGGTATTTCAAGCCTTTGGACAAGTTTGGTTAAGGTATTGGGACTTGTCGTCGAGATTGGACGGGGTCCCTGGGGGTCTCGAGTGAGTTCCGGGATTGTTTCAGATCATTTCTCTATGTTTGCTGCTACTGTTGCTGGTTCTGGTGTTGTTCATCACAAACGCGTAGGTGTTATAGCGTTCGCGAAGAGGGATTTTTGGCTGCTGGATTTTTGTTCTTTGTGTTCGTGTCTGGGGGCACGTGTTTGCGATGGTTTGAGGGGCAAAGCAATGCGTTCGCGAAGGGGAACTGGGCCTGGGAGATTTTAGCCTTCACGTTCGGCGAAGGTACACCGCGTTCGCGAAGGTTCACATGGTAAAGCATCGCGTTCGCAATATTTGACTCGCGTTCGCGATGAACAGTTTTGGAGCTGGAGCTGTGATGGTAGGCTATAATTACGTATTTTAGCCGCTTGTTGCACTTTATTCATGTTTGAGCTTTAATTGATAGTGTTTTGCACTTATTGTCTATTTTATGCCTTTAAGAAGTGATTCTGAGCTATGTAGATGTTATGGAACGAATTCGAGCTATTTGGAGCTTTGAAATCGAGTAAAAGCCCAAGGGATTAAGCCGGGATCGTGTTCGAGGGTCGAGAACTAAGTCTAGACGTCAAAAACTGAGATTGAGCCGTACTTTGGGAAAAGTCCACAACCGCGGCGCATTGGGCGACGTGTGGCGCGCCGCGGCTGTACAAATCCTGTTGTATGACAGATTTCAACTCTCTGGACTTTCCCACTAATGCCCCGCATGGCGTGTCGCCCCATGCGGCACGCCTGTGCAATTTTTACATAGTGAAAATCCTAATTCGGCTAAGAAAAGGTGATTTTGTCTGGGCCCGAACCTACTAGGTATAAATACACGGAAAAATGTTCTTTTCTGGACTTTTGACACATATTCGACCTAAGGAGACTAAGGAGGAGTTGGAAGAACACGAGCACAAGGATTTCATCATTTCTTCCTCACTCAAGACCTGAGTTTGGATTGAATTTATGTTTTCCTATTTTTAAATTATATTTGTGATGAATTGCTCCATATCTATGGAGTAGTTCTCTTTATTGATGGATTTGGTGTTTTGATGATTGTTTATGGATTATAACTCTAGTTTTATGTATTGAAGCATTTTTAGATGATTTAATTGTTGCATCTATATTCACTTCTTCATGTAATCGAGAGAGGTATAACTTGTGATATCTTTGCACTATATTGTTGGTTGAGTTCAATAATTCTTCTTAGTAATCGAAAGATGCTAGTTGAATCATTGATTAAACCTAGTTAAGAGAATAATTGAAAGAGGTTCTCCTAAAGACCAATCCACTACGAATTCTTGCATATCTTCACATGGCTTAAATTGGTTCATCTTGTGAGGTTGAGACTTAATCTAGAGAAGAGTTTCTACTAAACGTTTGAACTAATAATTGAGTTAATTCGAGAGACTCACTTGAACATTAGAAGTGAATTATCTAGAGTTAGATCCCAAATAATTATCTTGCACCTATCCTATCAACCCCTATTTTCTGCCACTGATAACTTCCTTGCTTATCTTTGTTTCGATTGTCATTAGTCAATAGCTTTAGATTCTTAGTTAATATTAGTTATTAATCATATAAATCTTGATTGTTGATTCTACTGGATAGCAATCAAGTTATAAACTATGAAAATACTATTTAACTCCAATTCCTATTGATACAATATTATATTATACTATTTTTGACTAGCGATTCTAATTTAAGTGTGTGTTTCGAGCTCGTCAAGATGGTAGTGCTTCGCGAATGCGAGGCACTTGCCGCGTTTGCGAATAAGATCAGACTGGGCAGTGTAGTTTTAAAATCGGGGGTTTGGCTCATTTTCACTTCATTTCTTCCGTGTGAGCCGATTTTGGAGTTCCATTTTCATCATTTATTATGGGGTAAGTGATTTCTACACATTGTGAGCTAAATATATGAATTTAGGCTTGTTAATTCAAGAATTTAAGTGAAAAATGTGGGATTCTTGGTAGGAGCCCTAGAATTTATAATTTCGAGTTTTGACCACGGAATTGGGTATGGAATTAGGAATAAATTATATATTTGAGTTCGTGATATTATGGGTAATGTTTATCTTTGAAAATATTCGAAACCCGGGCACGTGGGCCCAAGGGTTGACTTTGTTGACTTTTCTAGCGGAGTTGGGAATTGTTATAAATTGATTATGTACGAGTGTTGAAGAATATTTTTATTGGTTTTCATGATTTTTTGACTAGTTTCGGATCTATGGTCATTGGTTGAGGTGCTAGGGAGGCGTTGGAGCTGGTTATGGAACTTCGGAGCAAGGTACATCTCCTGTCTAACCTTGTAAGGGAGAATTTACCCCGTAAGTGTTATACTTATTACATGCTACATGTTATGGGAGTTACGCACGTAAGAGACGACGAGTGTCCGTGCGTATGCTAGAGTTTCTGATTATGTTTGGGTAGACTTAGATTCAAGCCAGTCTTTAGTTGTACTAATTGCGTTATTCTCGCCTGTTTAATTATTTTATTTCGTGTTACCAGTTGAGACTAGACTCGCGTAGAGTAATGGATTCACTTTTAGATATTGGACGAGCTACTTGATAAGCAGTGGAAAATTTTGTTTCCCTTACAAAATTTTTTCGCGTTGTGTGTACCCATCGAAATGTTTTCTTAAACTTCATAACTCACACATATATCCGAGAGTGGGGTCAAAGACTCATAAGTATTTCACACTCTTATGGGATCAGGTCGTTCGCCTTAGCAGGATATTGTAACACACTCTTATAGGATCCGGGCGTTCGCCTTGGAAGGATATTGTAACACACTCTTATGGGATCGGGCCATTCGCCTCGGCATTTCTATAAACCTCTTATGCGATCGGGCTGCTCGCCTCGGCAGAATCGTGCGAAATACTTGATAAGAAGTCTGTGTATTCATGAATTTTCCAAACTTGAGAGGTGACAATTGATTTGGTTTTGACAATTACGTAGTCCATTTGAGAGGAATCCAGTATTTGAGGAATTTGTGTTCACGGTTGAGTTATAGACCATATTATTTGCCTATACCTGTACTCATTGTTACCTACCATGTTTCATATTTTCCTACTATATTTTTGATTTGCTGGACCACTAATGTGTGTCAATATCGACACCTAGTCACTACCTCTTCGGTACATATTGATTTACGTGCTCATTCTGCATTTCTGCACTAAATGTGTAGGATTTGACAGGTACATTAGGGAGTCACTTGGGCATGGAGGCGCAACTGCTGAGGGGGATCTATGGTGAGCTGTATTCCACACCACTATTCACAGCACAAAGAGTTTCCATCATAATTTTTTACTTTATCCTGTCTACCTTGTATTTCAAACAGATGATGTATTGTTATTGTACTTCCTAGTAGATGCTCACGCACTTGTGATATAGAGTTTTGGGAGTGTTCTAGAATTGTTTTGTGGTTCGCTTTATATTGACACACTTTCACTTTATATTTTAATTAAATTGTATGTACCTATTATTTTTCTTGCATTGATCTCTCTATCTAATAAGATTCATGATTTCAAAAATAATAAAATGAATAATTTAGTTGATAGTTCACCGTTGGCTTGCCTAACGGCGACGTTGGGCGCCATCACGATCTATAGTAGGTTTCGGATCGTGGCAGCTTGGTATTACATCACTAGGTTCACTTAGGTCTCACAAGTCATGAGCAAGTCTAGTAGAGTCTCGCGGATCGGTACGGAGACATCTGTACTTATCTTCGAGAGGCTACATGGCTATTAGGAGAACTTTCCTTCCTTGATTCCTCATCGTGCGTGTTAAACCCCATGTTTTGGTATGTGAGAGTACGTCGTAAGTCAATTGATGTAAACTCAAATATGAGATCATCTTTGAAAGTACATAAAGTAAGATAATCAATTTACCATAGAGGTTATAAATGTTTATGATCATGAATAACAAGTACCAAGAGGTATGGAAGGCTTAGAAGCTAAACGAATTGAAGAAAATAAGTTTTGTGGAAATTCGACAACTTGGGAATGTTATAACATGTACTTTTGGGGTGATACTAGGGTGCTTAACATGAGAAGGAGGTTATTTTATGAGTTACTTTAGTCATATGATAGCCTGGTGTTATGTTTTCAGGTCAAGCAAGTTGTGGAAGAAAAGTTGAGAAAGATCATCACAAGTTGCATTCATAAATTTGCTGAAAATTAGGTCAAATGCAGCGGAGCTTTTGTCTCAATATACTTGGAATTACGAATTGGTTAATCCACCAAATTGAAGATCTACAAGTCTAGTTTCTAGCTCATTAAACCATTTGTCGATACAACATCAGAGTGAAGAAATATTTGCATTTTCGCGAGACAACTCAAGCAGCTCCCAATGGGACCCACTTAGGCGGTGGTCGACCTACTTCACTTCAAAAATGATTTGGGCGACCTTTATTTCTCATTTTTCGACCCAAGCTCGTCCCTACACTCCTCCTAACCCTCCTAAACAGTTACCATAAAGGGTAGAAGTGATTCCAAAGTGATTACACCATATTTCAACATCAAAAGTTAGTTCTAGTAAAGAACAACACCTTTGTGAGGTTGTGTTGTCATTGAGGATAATTGTGGGCTGTGTTTGGCTGAAATTTCAAGTTGTTGCTACTGTATAAAGTGAGTATAACAGCCTACCAATTGTGCTTAATGTTTCTTGTATGTTGGTTAAGTTGTTAGGATGATAAACTACAAGATAATACTTGGATTAGCTTGAGATGTTGTTGTTCTTGATGGATTGATTTGAAAGTTGCTCTTATGAACTTTAAGTGGCTTAAAATTATGGAAAATAAGTTGGCTATGATATATTTAGTATTATTATGCTGGTTTACATGTCAATCTTGTTGAGGAAATTGATAACTAGAAAAGGAAATTGCTATAAAACACTTGGAAGTTGTCAATAGTGATATTATCTTGTGTTGGGCTATTTCGGATAACTTTAAAATTAAGTACAAGGTTGGAAATCTTTTAAAAGGTATTGGTTATTATACTGGATATATTATTAAGTTCAAGAATGAATGATAAGGGGGTTGAAGGGTGCTAAAGGGATTCAAGCCGAGCTTGCCGCTTATTTTGATATGTTGATGACTTGTTAATGAAATATTTTTTACCCTATTGTTGATTTTATTCTTATTGGATTGATCTGGTTGTTGTTGATGGGATATGGTATTGGAAGAGGCCCTTTTTACAGGGAGATGCTGCCCAAATTTACATAAACGAGCTACTAGTTTAAGTTGTGGACTTAGCCTTTACTCAACACTTATTTTGAATCTCCTTATGCTATGGTAGATAGAGTTAAGTTTTTTGAAGAATTGCTTGTAAGGTATTAAAGTTTTAACGGAGTTAAGCTATGTTAAGGCTAAACCTTTCCTTCATTTTTTCATGATCTCGTAATTACATGTGTTTGATAACGAGACAAAAAGAGAAGTTCCTACTCCTGAATTTATGTACATTATCCTAGTCTCATAAGTTATGATATTCTCCCTTATCGGGACTTTATATTCAATTAAGAATTGTCTTCTTCAAGTCAAGAGGGCAGCGGGTCTATATACATAAATAATATCGTAGTATTTTCACCACCATCGAGCTTTAATCGGTTGGCAGCCCCTATTAGGTAGTATTACAGTATTTCCACCACCATTGAGCTATAATCGGTGGGAACTCACTATTGGGCATTCTCAGATCAGGTGGTAAGTTATATACGAGCCTATTGTGGCCGAGCGCCTATGAGCAAGCCCAAAATGACCGAGATACAAAGCCTACCATGGCCGAGTATCTATGAGCGAGCCTACTACGGTAGAGTAGTTATATGTACCGAGCCTTATAGGGCCGAACAACTATTATACTTACTATATTGAGAGAGTTGAGTCAGTATCAATAGGTAAGCATATCTTCAGATTATCTCTGACTCCTAGTTACTTTCAATTATTATATTATCAGCTCAGTTGCAGCTTTCAGTTATTCTGTTGCCTTACATAGTCGGTACATTATTTCGTACTGATGTCCTTTTTGTTGAGGACGCTGCATTTCATGCTAGTAGGTCTTGATAGACAGCTGGATAGACCTTCCTAGTAGACAGAGCCAAACATCAGCTTGGTTGGTAAGCTCTACTTCCTCGGAGTTACCAGGTCTAGACCTTGGAGTCCATTTTATATATAAAAGTTTGATGGGTAGGTCGAGGCCCTGTCTCAACCATGATACTGTTCAGTTATCTCTAGAGGCTTGTAGACGAGTCCTGTATATATTAGTTTGGTGTTGCTAGTTGTAGACATTCATGGTGGCCTCGTCAGCCTTGATTTGTAAGTTAGGCCTTGTCGGCCTAAGTTGAGGGTTACCCCTCCAGTGTTCATAGTTATAGAGTGGTATGCTCGGGCCAAATATGGTACCAGGTGTTGGCCACGCCTCTCCAGGTTTGGGGCGTGATAGTGCAATTTGATTTCATTGAAGATTATGCCTTCGGTTCCTTCCTACTCATTCGTACGCAATGCCGGGCATTTGTTGTCATTCGAGCATCAATGATTTATGAAGATGCCTCAGACCTAGTGCCCGATTTTTCTCCCTGTGTATTCGGGTGGGCTATTATATGTATTATGGAAGGGTGTTCTGTCGTTTCAGCCTAGTGTTGGTGTTGCCTACGGTCGAGATTGGATATTTCTGAATTTGGTGGAATTCTTATTAATATCGTGGTGTCGCCGTCCTTGATTGAATGCATTGCGCTCATTGGCATGTTGGTCTTTATTTGTTTGCCTCTAGGTACGGTGTTGTAGGATGGAACCTAAGTGGAAGTTATCGGAGATGGTTGTGTATTGCGACTTCTAGATCGAATTGGCATTTCCAGTGTTGATGGTTTGAGGGAGATGATCTCTGAGGTGGTTTCTATGCTTAGGAATTTTTGATGTGACGAGAAGGCCTTGATTGGAATGTAGGAAAAGTGAAGTATTCGATCATTGTCTTGGATGCAATATGGCTTTGAGTTTCAAACACGTTATTGGACCTTCAGGGTGGACCTAGGGAGGTTAGTTGATTTCATGATGAATGTAACTATAGCAATAACGTTGGAGGAGGTCGATATGAGGTTAGCGGTTGCTGGTTTTGATGAGGTTCCTACAAAGTGTTCTACTTTCCACCTAACATGAGATGCATGTACTACGATGTGAGCTAGGATCGCTTGAAGAAGATGGTACGACTATAAAGAGGTCGAGTGCGCGTTGGTGGCTGATAATTCGGGACGTGTTATGAATTGTGCAACAAGAGCTTGTGAGAAGTTGGCCGAGTAACAGTGTGGGATCATGGTAATTGGGAAGAAGAAGTTGTTGTGGGGTCTGAATCTATGTGATTGTGGTGTAAAGCTAAGTGGCGGAGCCCACCGTCTACGATAGGATCACGTGGTTATGTACCCTGCAGTTCCAGTTATCGCTGCATTGATCGGTTGGTACGACTAAGGAAAGAAAAATTCAAAGGAAATTCGGGCAAGGACTTGATGAATGTGTGCTACATATTGCCTTATTAATTCATGTGCGGATTTTGGGATGACTTAGAGTGTATGCTTCTTATGGATGTGACATACAAGGAAAGGATTCTTTTGGTTGCTTCTTTGGAGCGTTCATATACTAGCGAAGCACTAGTTGTCTGGCTATATATAATCGGGATTAGATTAGAGTGGGTGACTCTCAATAATGGTACTAGAGGATTCGAGACTTAAGCTGCGGTGCTTAAGGATTTTCAGGTTCGTTATGTGGCCGGGGATTGAGTTTAGCAGTAGGTGTAAAGGGTACTTGGAGAATTTCTATGTTATCAATGGGTCTACAAGGGAGTGTTAGGAAAATGGAAGAAACAATTTCGGATTTGCGGAATATCTAATCAGCACCGGTGTATCAGTTGGAATTACTATAGACTACATGAGGAGGGTACGAAATGGCTTATGGGTATTGAAACGACGTGGTATCGCGATTTGTGTCACTCGAGATGAGTGTTAATTGGGATCCGTTATATTATTGAATAGAGGTATTGATTCTGAAGGCAAGTCAAGAAGCAAGTGGAAAAAGGTGAGTCAGCCTAGTAGTGGTTTAGATCGGCATGGTTAAGGAAATGATCAATTCCCTCAGTGTTAGTAAGGATATACAAGTGTTTCATGGCTGTATGTGTGGGCTTGGCAGCCATTGTAATTTGATTGATTTTGAGGCATTTGATTCTGATGGCCTTACAGTGTGTAAATGGACCCCAAATGAGTTATGGCAGTTTAGACCATGACTTAGAGGCTTGCATTTATGTGGTTATGGGAATTCAGTTGTGTGTTGCAATTGTTCTTCTTAAATGTGTTGGGTGAAAGGGGTTCTATTCGATGATGTATTTATTCTATTGGTGGTTCAAGGTTTATGATGAAATTCTTTTACTCTCGCGTAGCAACATGATAGGTGCAGTAAGTGGTATGGAAATTGAAAGTTGAGGATCAAGGTTATGGTACGGTGTTGATGAGAATGTCGCAAGCTCGAAGGATCGGGGGAGGATTCCAGATGTTCAGAGTATGCAGGCACTATTTTCGGACAGCCTGAGGATGGTCTATGTTGCGAAAGAAGTGTTAGGTATTGAAATCCAGAAGGTTGATGTCAAAATTTTGCTATCGGGTGCGGAAGGTTGTGGGAGTATATCCCACGAGAAGATCATATGAGTATGTGTTAGTCATTTGAATGATATAGACTAAAATCATGTAGGAGGATTCTGGTACTGTCACTGGTTGGAGAATTTATATCTGAGAGACACTCTGTTCCTTTGGTTGCGGACTGTGGGAGTTGTTCTCGATTTGACGGTTGATCATATGTGTCATGGATGGGGTCACTATGGGTCTTTGGGAGGTTAATGACCTATTTTGGAATGACCGGAATTGGCTTTGAGGTCTGTGGGTAGGCGTTATGTGAATGTATATTTTATACCAGATTAGATATGCTTATTCAGCATAGCATTGCTTATGGATGAGTCTTTGGGTGTGGTGGATGGTATTCTTGCCTTAGTTTACTTTGGGTGCTACTCTTTTATGCCACGTGGGTTATAAAACTGCTTGGTTATTCGCACATGTGTTTTGATCCGGTGTAGCTTGTGGTGTTATGTGAGCAAGATGGCTTTCGAGATGCAGGTTGTTTATTGCACCTTAGTCGTGCTCGAGTTTTGTAGCGCACAGCGCTATCCGTCTCCCAAGGGATGTATTTATGCACTTGACGTGCTTGTGGTCGATATTCGGGCATTTCGTGAGTATGACATTATGGCTCGATGGGCATTTCATTATTGATTATTATGTGTGGATCGGGTGGCACACCGCCACGGGTATGATATATGGATCAGGTTGCAAGCCGCAATAGTGAGATGTTGAGTACGATTCCCTATACTTATTTTTGTGTGTCTTGTTTCTCATCTCTGAGAAAGGTTCATAGCATATGCTTGACCGTTTCATTCGTTTCGCGGGCTGGGTAATTCTTTGCCAGAGCTCGTTCTTCCTTACATGTCATATTCGATTTGTAGCTTGATGGCACATTGATGGCGTCATATGAGAATTTATTCAGTGTGTGAGGTAGCTTATCGCTTGAGCAGCTTGTACGGGGTGAGACAAGGTTATTGGACTTAAAATCAGTGGGATCGGATTTATGTAAGGTACATTAAAAGAGAAAATGTCCTTTTCAATTCAGAATGAAGTAATGGTTTTTGTCGAGCGGAGAAACTCCATGAGTTTTTGATCTGACGGGTGGTTATGAGTTGCAGCAGATCCCTTTCATCGTTGCAGCATTGTGAGGGTTGGGACCGGGCTTATATGTGCAATGAGGTATACTACGAGCATCTGGTTCGTGAATTTCTAGCTATTGTGGTCGGAGGAAGTTATTATGGGCATACGAATTATGAGGTGCATTGTGTGGTTTCAACATGGGAGCATGATCGTATTTGGTACAACAGGTTGAGATTGATACAGAGTTTGTATGCAAGAATCTGGTCTCATAGAGGATCCAGATGTTGGAATTTGGTTCTAAGGTTTGAGGTTTAGGTAGTAGGAAAGATCTTCAGTGTGGCTCGAGCTAATGTGCTCACATAGGTGGTGGTGGCACGGGCAGGCACGCGAGGTGTTAAACAGTGATTTGGGGCAACTCTGGAACGGTTCATGCCACGTTCGAGGATGAATGTATGTTTTTTTTGGGGGGGGGGGGAATGTAACGACCCAACCGGTCATTTTGAGCTCTAGCATGTCGTTCGACGGTTTAAGGCCTTGAGTAGCTTCACTTCATGTTTTATGACTCGTACATGTGGCCGGAATTAAATTTTGGGAAGTTCGGAGTTCATTCGGAAGGAAAATTCTCAATTCGGAAGCTTTAAGTTGGAAAAGTTGACCAAGATTTGACTTTTGAGTAAACGACTTCAAAATCGAGATTTGAAGGTTCCAATAGGTTTATACATTGATTTTGGACTTGGACGTATGTTAGGGTTGAGTATCGAGTGGTCCGGGAGCATTTCGGTGCTTATTAAGGAAAATTGGCATTTTGAAACTTTAAAAATTTCTTAAGTTTGATTTTGAAGTGGACTTTGGTGTTATCGATGTCCGTTTGAGGTTCCGAGCCTTAGAATACGTTCGTATCGTGATTTGTGACTTGTGCGTATAGTTTGGCATCATTTTGGGATGTTTAAGTATGATTCGGACGCGTTCGTCGAGGTTCCAATGTTGAAAGAAAGATTTTGATCGTTGATTCATGATTTCTATGTTATTTGTTGCGTTTTGAACCTTTGGATAAGTTTGGTTAATGTATTTGGACTTGTTGTCGAGATTGGATGGCGTCTCAAGGGTTCTTGGGTGAGTTCAGGGGTGGTATCGGATCATTTCTCCATGTTTTGCTGCTGCTATTGCTGGTTCTGGTGAAGTTCATCGCGAACATGTAGGTGTTATCGCATTCGCAAAGAGGGATTTTTGTTCTTTGCGATTGCGACTGGCGGCACACGTTCGATTAAGGCTTCGCGTTCGCGAAGGGGAATTGAGCATGGGAGATTTTAGCCTCCGCATTCGGGGAAGGTACATCACGTTTGCGAAGGTGCACCTGGTAAAGCATCGCATTCACGATATTTGACTCGCATTCGCCGAATAACAATTTTGGAGCTGGAGCTGGAGCTGGCAATGCTTTGCGAACCAGAGGGACTTGCCGCTTTCGCGAAGAAAGTCAAACTGGGCAGTGTTGTTTTAAAATCGGGGGTTTGGCTCATTTTCACTTCATTTCTTCCATGGGAGCCGATTTTTGAACAATTTTGGAGTGACATTTTTATCATCTATTATGGGGTAAGTGATTTCTACACATTGTGAGCTAAATATATGAATTTAGGCTTGTAAATTCAAGAAATTAAGTGAAAAATGTAGGATTCTTTGTAGGAGCCCTAGAATTTATAATTTTGAGTTCTGACCACGGAATTGGGCATGGAATAAGGAATAAATTATATATTTGAGTTCGTGGTGTTATGAGTTATGTTTATCTTCGAAAATTTTTGGAATCCGGGCACGTGGGCCTGAGGGTTGAATTTATTGACTTTTCGAGCAGAGTTGGGAATTATTATAAATTAATTAATTACGAGTGTTGGAGTTTATTTTTATTGGTTTTCATGATTGTTTGACTAGTTTCGGATCGATGGGTATTAGTTGAGGTGATAGGGAGGTGTTGGAGCCGGTTGTAAAACTTCGGAGCGAGGTAAGTCTCCTGTCTAACCTTATGAGGGGGGAATTTACCTCGTAGGTGATATAATTATTACATGCTACATGTTATGAGAGCTACGCACGTATGAGGTGACGAGTGTCCGTGCGTATGCTAAAGTTCCTGATTATGTCCGGGTAGACATAGACTCACGCCATGCTTTAATTGTACTAATTGAGATATTCTTATCTGCTTAGTTACTTCATTTTGAGTTACGACTTGAGACTAGACTCGCGTAGAGTAATGGACTCGCTATTTTAGATATTGGACGAGCTACTTGATAAGTCGTGGAAAATTGTACTTCCCTTACGAATTTCTTCCATGTTGTGCGTACCCATCGAAATATTTCCTTAAACTTCATAACTCATACGTATATCTATGAGTGGGGTCAAAGACCCGTAAACGCTTCACACTCTTATGAGATTAGGCCGTTCGTCTCGGCAAGATAGTTTAACACACTCTTATGAGTGGGCCGTTCGCCTCGGCATGATATTGTAACAAACTCTTATAGGATCGGGCCGTTCGTCTCAGCAGGATATTGTAACACACTCTTGTGGGATCGGGCTGTTCGCCTCGGCATTTGTATAAACAACTCTAATGGAATAGGGCCGCTCGCCTCGGCAAAATCATGCGAAATACTTGATAAGAAGTCCGCATACTCATGAATTTTCCCAACTTGAGAGGTGACCGTTGATTTAGGTGTTGACCATCACGCACTCCATTTAAGAGATATCCAGTTTTTGAGACTTTGCATTTACGGTTGAATTATAGACTGTATTATTTGCCTATACCTTACTCATTGTTACCTACTATGTTTCATATTTTCCTACTTTATTATATTTGATTTGTTGGACCACTAGTAAGTGTCAATGTCGATCCCTAGTTACTACCTCTTCGAGGTTAGGCTAGATACTTACTGGGTACACGTTGATTTACGTACTCATGCTGCACTTCTATACTAAATGTGTAGGATTTGACAGGTTCATTTGGGGGTCACTTGGGCGCAGAGGTGCAGCTGCTGAGGGGACTCTATGGTGAGCTGTATTCCATGCCATGCTTTGCAGCACATAGAGTTTCCATCATAAATATTTAATTTATCCTGTCTACCTTGTATTCTAGATAGATGATGTATTGTTATTGTACTTCCTAGTAGATGCTCATGCACTTGTGGTACCGGTTTTGGGAGTGTTCTAGAATTTGTTTATGGTTCGCTTTATATTGACACGCTTTCACTTTATATTTTAATTAAATTGTATGTACCTACTATTTTTCTTGCATTGATCTCTCTATCTAATAAGATACATGATTTCAAAAATAATAAAATGATAATTAAGCTGATAGTTCATCGTTGGCTTGCCCAACGGCTACATTGGCGCCATCACGACCTATAGTGGGTTTTGGGTCGTGACAGCTTGGTATTAGAGCACTATGTTCACTTAGGTCTCACGAGTCATGAGTAAGTCCAGTAGAGTGATCGGTACGGAGACGTTTGTACTTATCTTTGAGAGGCTACATGGCTGTTAGGAGAAATTCCCTTCCTAGATTCCTCATTGTGCGTGTTACACCCTATGTTTTCGTACGTGAGAGTAAGTCATAAGTCAATTGATGTAAGCTCATAAATGAGATCATATTTGAAAGTACATAAAGTAAGTTAATCATGTTACCGTGGAGGTTACAAATACTTATGATTATGAATAACAAGTACCAAGAGGATTGGAAAGCTTAGAAGCTAAGCAGATCGAAGAAAATAAGTTTCGTTGAAAGTCGACAAGTTGGGAATGTTATAACATGTACTTTTGGGGTGAGACTAGGGTTCTTAACATGACAAGAAGTTTATTTTATGAGTTAATTTTAGTCATATGATAGACGGGTGTTGGTGAAGCGTAGGTCAAATGTAGCGAAGCTTTTCTCTCAATATACTTGGATTTACGAGTTGGTTTATCTACCACATTGAAGATCTATGAGTCTAGTTTCTAACGCATTAAACCACTTGTTGATAAGACATCAGAGTAGAGATATATTCGCATTTTCGCGAGACTATGCAAGCAGCTCCCAATAGGAGCCACTTAGGTGGTGGTCGACCTACTTCACTTTAAAAACGATTTGGACGACCTTTATTTCTCATTTTTCAACCCAACCTCGTCCCTACACTCCTCCTAACCCTCCTAAACAGATACCATAAGGTTTTGAAGTGATTCCAAAGTGATTACACCATATTTCAACGTCAAAAGTTAGTTCTAGTGAAGAACAACACCTCTCTGAGGTTGTGTTGTAAATGAGGATAATTGTGGGCTGTGTTTGGCTGAAATTTCAAGTTTCTGCTACTAGCTAAGGTGAGTATAACATCCTACTAATTGTGCTTACGCTTTCTTGTATGTTGGTTAAGTTGTTAGGATGATAAACTACAAGATAATACTTGGATTTGCTTGAGATGAAGTTGTTCTTGATGGTTTCATTTGAAAGTTGCTTTTATGAACTTTAAGTGGCTGGAAATTATGGAAAATAAGTTGGCTATGATGTTTTTAGTATGATATGTTTGTTTACATGTTAATCTTGTTGAGGAAATTGATAACTAGAAAAGGAAATGGCTATAAAGCACTTGGAAGTTGACGATAGTGTTATTATCTTGTGTTGGGCTATTTCGAGTAACTTTAAAATTGAATACAAGGTTGGAAATTCTTTAAAGGGTATTGGTTATTATATTTGATGTATTATTAAGTTCAAGAATGAATGATAAGGGGGGTTGAAGGGTGCTAAAGGGATTCAATCTGAGCTTGCCGCTCGTCGTGATATGTTGATGACTTGTTAATGAAATATTTTGTACCCTATTGTTGATGTTGTTCTTATTGTATTTCTCTCGATGTTGTTGTTGGTATATTATATTGGAGGAGGCCCTTGTTACAGGGGAGATGCTACACAAATTTGCATAAATGAGCTACTAGTTTAAGTTGCGGACTTCGCCTTTACTCAGCACTTATTTTGAATCTCCTTATGCTATGATAGATTGAGTTGAGTTGTTTGAAGAATTGCTTGGAAGGTATTAAGGACTTAATGGAGTTAAGGTATGTTAAGGCTAACCCTTTCCTTCATTTTGGCATGATCTTTTAACTACATGTGTTTGATAACGAGACAAAAAGAGAAGTTCCTACTCCTGAATTTATGTACATTTTCCTAGTCTCATAAGTTATCATATTATCCCTTATTGGGAATTTGCATTCAGTTAAGTATTGTCTTCTTCAATTCAAGAGAGAAGAGGTTCATATACATATACAGTATTACAATATTTTTACCACCATCAAGTTATAATCAGTGGGCAGGCCCTTATTGGGCAGTATTACAATATTTTCACCACTATCGAGCTATAATCGGTGGGCAGGCCCTATTGGACAACCTCAGATCAGATGGTAAGTTATATACAAGCCTACTATGGCCGAGCACCTATGAAAGAGCCTAGCATGGCCGAGCGCCTATGAGCGAGCCTGCTACGGAAGAGCAGTTATACGTACCGAGCCTTATAGGGTCGGACAATTATTTTACTTACTGCATTGAGAGAGTTGAGTCAGTATCAGTAGGTAAGCATATCTTCAAATTATCTTTAACTCCTAGTTACTTTCAGTTATTATATTATCATCTCAGTTTAAGCTTTCAATTATTTTGTTGCCTTACATACTCAGTATATTTCATGCCAGATGGTCCATTTAGATAGCTGAATAGATCTTACCAGTAGACAGAGCTAAACATCAGCTTGGTTGGTAAGGTCTACTTCCCCGGAGTTATCAGGTCTAGACCTTGGAGTCCATTTTGTATATATAAGTGTGATGGATAGGTTGAGGCCCTGTCCCGACTATGATACAGTTCAGTTATCTCAAGAGGCTTGTAGACGAGTCCTGTATATTTTGTATATTAGTATTGTGGCCTTGCCAGCCCTGTGTATATGTTAGTTTGGTATTTCTAGTTGTTGACATTCATTGTGGCCTCGTCGGCCTTGATTTGTAAGGTAGACCTCGTCGGCGTAAGTTGAGGGTTAACCCTCTAGAGTTCACAGTTATAGAGTGGTAGGCTGGGGCCAAATATGGCACCGGATGCTGGCCACGCCTCCCAGGTTTGGGGCGCGACAATGCGATTTGATTTTGTTAAAGCTTATGCCTTCAATTCCTTCCTACTCATTTGTACGCGACATCGGGCATTTGTTATCATTCGAGCATCGACGATTTATGAAGATGACGCAGATGTGGTGCACGATTTTTATGCCTATATATTCGGGTGGGAAGTTATTGTCGCATTGTGGAAGGGTGTTCCATTATTTCAGCCAAGTGTTCGTATTGCCTACAATCAAGGTTGGATATTTCTGAATTTGGTGGAATTCTTGTTAATACCATGGTGTCGCTGTCCTTGATTGAATGCATTGAGGTTCATCGACTTGTTGGTTTTCATTTGTTTGCCTCTAGGCACAGTGTTGTGAGATGGAGCCTATGAGGAAGTTATCAAAGATGGCTATATGTTGCGACTTCAAGATTGAATTGGCATTTCCAGTGTTGATGGTTCGAGGGAGATGATCTCTGAGATGGTTTCTACGCTTAGGAATTTTGGATGTGACAAGAAGGGCTTGATTGGAATGTAGGAAAAAATGAAGTATTCGGTCATTGTCTTGGATGCAATAGGCTTCGAGTATCAAACACGTTATTGGACCTTCGGATGATGTTAATAAATGAAGGGATTCTTACGGCTGGCAGATCAGTATGGACTCAGGGAGGTTAGTTGTTTCATGATGGATGTAACTATAGCAACGATGTTGGAGGAGGTCGATATGAGGTTACATAGGTGGGCTATCTCCTGTGAGCAGTTTAGCAGGTGCGTGGTTTTGATGAGGTTCCTAGGAAGTGTTCTACTTTCTACCCAAATGGGATGCATGTACTACAATGTGAGCTAGGATTGCTTGAAGAAGACGGTACGACTGTTAAGAGGTCTAGTGTGCGATGGTGGCTGATAATTCGAGACGTGTTATGACTGGTGCAACAAGAGCTTGCGAGAAGTTGGCCGATTAACGGTGTGGGATCATGGTAACTAGGTAGAAGAAGTCGTTGTGGGGTCTGGATCTATGTGATTGTAGCGTAAATCTATGTGGGGTAGCCCACCATCTATGATCAGGTCACGTGGTGTTGTTCCTTAAAGCTACGATTATCAGTGCGTTGGACGGTTGGTTACAATTAAGGAAAGAAAACATCAAAGGAAATTCGGGCAAGGACTTAATGAATGTGTGCTACATTTTGCCTTATTGATTCATGTGCGAATTTTGGGATGACTCAGAGTGTATGCTTCTTATGGATGTGACGTACAGGGCTTTGGTTGCTTCTTCGGAGAGTTCATGTGCTAGCGGAGCACTAGTTGTATGTCTATATATAATCGAGACTGGATTAGAGTGGGCGACTCTCAATAATAGTACTAGTGGATTTGAGACTTAAGGTGTGGTGCTTAAGGATTTTCAGGTTTGTTATGTGGTCGGGGATTGAGTTTAGTACTAGGGTGTGAAGGGTACTTGGAGCAGATATATGTTATCAACGAGTCTGCTGGGCAGTGTTAGGAAAATGGGAGAAATAAATTCGGATTCGCAGATGATTTATTCAGCATCGGTGTATCAGTTAAAATTACTATAGACTGCATGAGGAGGGTATGAAATGGCTTATAGGTTTGAAATGACGTGGTCTCGTGATTTGTGTCACTCGGGATGAGTGTTGAGTGGGATCCGTTATATGATTGAATAGAGGTAATTATTCTGAAGGCAAGTGAAGAAGAAACCGGAATGAAGGTGAATCAGCCTAGTAGGGGTTTGGATTAGCATGGTTAAGGAAATGATCGGCCCTCAGTGTTGTAAGGCAATACAAGTGTTTCATGGCTGTATATGCGGGCTTGACTGCCGCTGTAACTTGATTGATTTGGGGGAATTTAATTCTGATGTCCTCGTAGTGTGTAAATGGACCCTAGAAGAGTTATGGCGATTTAGACCATGACGCGAAGGTTAAATTTCTACGGTTACGAGTATTCGGTTGCGTGTTGCAATTGTTCTTCTGAAATGTGTTGTGTGAAAGGGGTTTTAGCCGATGAACTGTTTATTCCATTGGTGGTTCAGGGGTTATGAAGAAATTCTTATACTCTCGCGTAGCGGCATGATAGGTGCAGTGAATGATATGGAAATAGGAAGTTAAGGATCAAGGTTGCGGTATGGTGTTGATGAGAATGTCGCGAGCTCGGAGGAGGGGGGGGGAGAGGATTCCAGATGTTCAGAGTATGCGGGCACTATTTTCGGACAGCCTGAGGATGGTCTTTGTTGCGGAAGAAGTGTGTTGGGTATTGAAATGCGGAAGGTTGATGTCCAAATTTGGCTACCAGGTGCAAAAGGTTGTGTGAGTATATCCCACGGGAAGATCGTATGAGTGTGATGTGTTAGTCATTTGATTGATAGAGATTGAAATCAGGTAGGAATATTCGGGTACTGTCATTGATTGGGGGATTTATGTTTGAGAGATGCTCTGTTCCTCTGGTTGCAGAATGTGGGACTTGTGCTCGATTTAGCAGTTGATCATATGTGTCATGGATGGGGTCGTTGTGGGTCTTTAGAAGGTTGGTGACCAATTTTGGAACGACAGGAATCGGCTTTGAGGTCTGTGGGTAGGCCTTATGTGAATGTATATTTTATACCAGATCATATATGCTTATTCAGCATAGTATTGCTTATGGATGAGTCTCGGGCGTGGTGGACGGTATTCCTGCCTTAGTCTACTTTAGGTGCTACTCTTTTATGCCATGTGGGTTGTGAGACTGCTTGATTATTCGCACATGTATTGTGATCCCGTGTAGATTGTGGTGTTTTGCGAGCAAGATTGCTCTCGAGATGCAGGTCGTTTATTGCACCTTAGTCGTGCTCGAGTTTTGTTGCGCATGGCGCTATCCGTCTCCCCAGGGATGTATTTATGCACTTGACGTGCTCGTGGTCGATATTCGGGCATTTTGTGAGTATGACATTATGGATCGATGGGCATTTCCTTATTGATTATTATGTGTGGATCGGGTGGCACGCCGCCACGGGTAACATGTGTGGATCAGGTTGCACACCAATACAGTGAGATGTTGAGTATGGTTCCCTATTATGTGTCTTGTTTCTCATCTCTGAGAAAGGTTCACAACATCTTTTTGGCCACTTTATTCGTTACGCGGGCTTGGTAGTTTTTTGCCAGAATTCGTTCTTCCTTGTCATATTCGAGTTGTAGCTTGCTGGCGCATTGATAGCGTCATATGAGATTTTAGTGAGTGTCTGAGGTAGCTTATCTCCTGAGTATCTTGTACGGAGTGAGACAAGGTTATTGGACCTAAAATCAGTGCGATCGGATTTATGTAAGGTGTATTAATAGAGAAAATGTCACTATTCAATTCAGAATGAAGTAATGGTTTTTGTCGAGCTGAGAAACTCCATGAGTTTTTGATCTGACGAGTGGTTATGAGTTCCAGCAGATCCCTTTCATCGTTGTAGTATTGTGACGGTTGGGACCGGGCTTATATGTGCTATGAGGTATACTACGAGCATCTGGTTCGTGAATTTGTAGCTATTGTGGTCGAAGGAAGTTATTATGGGCATACGAATTATGCGGTGAATTATGTGGTTTCAGCATGAGTGCATGATCGTATTTGGTATAGCGGGTTGAGATTGATACGATGTTCGTATGCAAGAATCAGATCGTGTAGAGGATCCCAGATGTTGGAATTTGGTTCTAAGTCTTGAGAAGGTAGCAGGAAGGATCTTCAGTTTGGCTCGAGCTAATGTGCTCATATGGGTGGTGGTTGCATGGGCAGGCGCGCGAGGTGTCAAACAGTGATTTTGGGCAACTTTGGAACGATTCTTGGCATATTTGAGGACGAACATATGTTTAAGTGGGGGAGAATGTAACGACCCGACCGGTAGTGTTGAGCTCTTGCACGTCGTTTGATGGTTTAAGGCCTTGAGTAGCTTCACTCCATGTTTTATGACTCGTACGTACCGTCGGAATAAAATTTCGAGAAGTTCAAAGTTGATTTGAAGGAAAATTCTCAATTCGGAAGCATTAAGTTGGAAGAGTTGACCAAGGTTTGACTTTTGCGTAAACGACCTCGTAATCAGGATTTAAAGGTTCCAACAGGTTCGTACGATTATTTCGGACTTGGGCGTATGTTCGGGTTGAGTATCCGGTGGTCTAGGAGCATTTTGGCACTTATTATGGAAGATTGGCATTTTGAAAGTTTAAGAATTTATTATGTTTGATTTTGAAGTGCACATTAGTGTTACCGATGTTCGTTTGAGGTTCCGAGCCTTGGAACAGGTTCATATCGTGATTTGTGACTTGTGCATAAAGTTTGGCGTTATTTCGGGATGTTTAAGTATGATTCAGACACATTCGTCGAAGTTCCAATATTTGAAAGTTGAAAGAAAGATTTTGATCATCGATTCCTGTTTTATATGTTATTTGTGGCATTTCGAGCCTTTGGATATGTTTGGTTAAGGTATTGGGACTTGTTGGCTAGATTGGACGGGGTCTCAGTGGGTCTTAGGTGAGTTCCGGGGTGGTTTCGTATCATTTCTCCATGTTTTGCTGCTGCTGTTGATGGTTCTGGTGTTGTTCATCGTGAATGCGTAGGTGTTATCGCGTTCATGGAGAGGGATTTTTGGCTGCTGGATTTTTGTGCTTCACGTTCGCGACTGTGGGCACGCGTTCGCGAAGGTTTGAGGAGCAAAGCAACGCGTTCGCGATTGGGGCATCACGTTCGTGAAGGGTAACTGTGCCTGGGAGATTTTATCCTTCGCGTTCGCTGAAGATACACCCTCATTCGCGAAGGTTCGCCTGGTGAAGCATCGCGTTCACGATATTTGACTCGCGTTCGCGAAGAACAATTTTGGAGCTGGAGCTGGTAGTGCTTCTTGAATGTGAGGGACTTTCCGCGTTCGCGAATAAGGTCGGATTGGGTAGTGTTGTTTCAAAATTGGCGATTTGGCTCATTTTCACTTCATTTCTTCCGTGAAAGCCAATTTTGGAGCGATTTTGGAGTGCCATTTTCATCATCTATTATAGGGTAAGTGATATCTACACATTGTGAGCTAAATATACGAATTTAGGCTTGTAAATTCAAGAATTTAGGTGGAAAATGTGGGATTCTTGGTAGGAGCCCTAGAATTTATAATTTTGAGTTTTGACCACAGAATTCGACAAGGAATTAAGAATAAATAATATATTTGAGTTCCTGGTGTTATGGTTAATGCTTATCTTTTGGAATCCGGGCACATGAGCTCGATGGTTGAACTTTGTTGACTTTTCGAGCAGAGTTGGGAATTGTTATAAATTGATTAATTATGAGTGTTGGAATATATTTTTATTGGTTTTCATGATTAGTTGAGGTGCTAGATAGGCGTTGGAGCAGGTTATGGAACTCCAGAGCAAGGTAAGTCTCCTGTCTAACCTTGTGATGGGGAATTTACCCGTAGGTGTTATACATATTACATGCTACATGTTATGGGAGCAACGCACGTATGAGGTGACGAGTGTCCGTGCGTATGCTAGAGTTCCTGATTATGTCCGGGTAGACGTAGATTCATGTCATGCTTTAATTGTACTAATTGAGTTATTCTTGCTTGTTTAATTACTTTATTTCGCGTTTTGACTTGAGACTAAACTCGCGTAGAGTAATGGACTCGCTATATTAGATATTGGACAAGATACTTGATAAGCCGTGTAAAATTGTGCTTCCCTTGCGAATTTCTTCCGCATTGTGCTTACCCATTGAAATGTTTCCTTAAATTTCATAACTCACACGTATATCCGTGAGTGGGGTCAAAGACCCGTAAATGCTTCACACTCTTATGGATCAGACCGTTCGTCTCTAGAGGATATTGTAACACACTCATATGGGATCAGGTCATTTGCCTCGGCAGGATATTATAACACCCTCTTATGGAATCGGGCCGTTCGCCTCAGCATTTCCTTTAAACCACTCTAATGGGATCGGGTCGCTCGCCTCGGCAGAATCGTGGAAAATACTTGATAAGAAGTCTGCGTACTCATGAATTTTCCAAACTTGAGAGTTGACCATTGATTTGGTGTTGGCCATTACGTACTCCATTTGAGAGGTATCCAATATTTGAGGACTTTGTGTTCACGGTTCAGCTGTAGACCGTATTATTTGCCTATACCTGTATTCATTGTTACCTACCATGTTTCATATTTGCCTACTATATTTTTGATTTGCTGGACCACTAATATGTGTCAATATCGACGCCTAGTCACTACCTCTTCGGTACACATTGATTTACGTACTCATTCTGCATTTCTGCACTAAATGTGTAGGATTTGACAGGTACATTAGGGGGTCACTTGGGCATGGAGGCGCAACTGCTGAGGGGGCTCTATGGTGATCTGTATTCCACACCACTATTCACAGCACACAGAGTTTCCATCATAATTTTTTACTCTATCCTATCTACCTTGTATTTCAAACAGATGATGTATTGTTAGGGACAACTAGTAAGTGTCAATGTCGACCCCTTGTCACTACCTCTACAGGGTTAGGCTAGATACTTATTGGGTACACGTTGATTTATGTATTTATGCTGCACTTCTGCACTAAATGTGCAGGATTTGACAAGTTTATTTGGAGGTCACCTGGGCGCGGAGGCGCAGCTGCTGAGGGGACTCTATGGTGAGCTTTATTCCATGCCACGATTTGCAGCACACAGAGTTTCCATCATAATTATTTACTTTATTCTGTCTACCTAGTATTCCAGACAGATGATGTACTGTTATTGTACTTCCTAGTAGATGTTCATGCACTTGTGATACCGGGTTTTGGGAGTGTTCTAGAATTGTTTTGTGGTTCGCTTTATATTGACACACTTTCACTTTATATTTTAATTAAATTGTACGTACCTACTATTTTTCTTGCATTAATCTCTCTATCTAATAAGATTCATGATTTCAAAAATAATAAAATAAATAATTAAGCTGATAGTTCACCGTTAGCTTTCTTAATAGCGACGTTGAGTGTCATCACGATCTAGAGTGGGTTTTAGGTCGTGACGAGAAGAATGGAAAGCCCTCACTTTATTGATGGGACATTTTGATCCCCTTTTCCGCTCATCCTCCCCCAATTCTGGAGAAAGGGTCAACGCAAGGATCTTATTTCGAAGCAATCTCTGGAGTCTTACCTTATCTGAGCGAGTCTTGCAAGAAAATAGGATTTCATATTGAGCTCCACTGCCATTAGAGTGTTTTGGGTGGGGGATTGGGGTGTCAAAAGTTTGGTTCCGCTAGTAATTTTAAAAAATTACATCATACTATTTTTTGGTTAATGTATTTTATATAAACAAAATTATACTTTTTAAAATCATCCCAATCATCTCGATTTTTCTTTGATATTGGTAATTTTTATTTTTTAAATATTATATGAGAAGCTCTAGTAGAATGTAATAATATGTGGACTTGCATAGAACTTAGGCAAAACTCTATTACACATAGAACTTAGGTGAAACTCTCTTACACATTTTTATTTTTGAAATAACTAGTTTCTATGTACGTGCCTCGCACGTATAACAATAGGTTAACATAAGATAAGTGAATAAATTTATTATCGGAAAAAATTTAATCTCATATAATTTATGATATTAAAAATGCTACTTCAGCGGGGCTTGACATTCGCAGGATGGACAAGGGTCGACAGAAAAGTCGAAACTCCAACACCTTTAATATATATTTGTTTGTTTGATGTCAACTATCAATCTAAAATTGAGTTTTTTTTTAATAAAGCAAATACGATCGTAGACATCTTGTTTAGACTTTTCGAGAGTTTCATAATGGCTAGAGATATATTGAAAAACTCCTAAAGTCTTGGACAACTGTTATAAATATATGGTTGATTATGCACTGAGATAGTCTAATAAAGTATGGATACTTTCATTAAGCTTATGAATTCTTGTGTTAATTCATTTGAGTCTTTTAGCGGATAATTCACCATTGTTTAATGATATTATGTGAACTAAGTATGTGGAGCTTCACTTTAAAAAGTTCAATGTCTAGCTAATTTACCTCAGTGTTCAAAAATATTAAATAGCCCTAATGAATTACGATTTTACTCAACATAAAATTATCTCTTTGAAAAATAATTTAAGTTTAATGCCAATGAATTTTAATTTCTTCCACGTTTTCTAGTCTTGATTGTGCTTTGCAAATGTGATCCTCTGGCCCTTCCTTTGATATGCAGTTATGTTAGTTTATAATTATTAATATAGTTATCTTATTTATAAAAATAAAAATTTATTAATGTCCGAAACGTGAAAAAAGAGCCTAAAATTAGATTTCTAAAAACACAAAACAAAACATAAAGTCGTTTGAGTACGTTGGATTGGAAATAAAATACCGTAAAAAAAACATAAAAATTCTCTTGAAGTCTGTTGTTAGTTTTGGATACCAAAAGAAAAATACTTTAAGAAAATAAAATTAAGCCAACTTTTATTTTTTAATTGGAATTCAATACGAAAACTAACAGTTTTTCTTCAAAATTTTAAACTAATTATTTTAATTTTAGTTAGAGCTATCAAAATGGGCCAGATTAAATTTAGTGGGCTAGGACAGCCGGCCCGCCATATGAATGGGCCTTAAAATGACCAACCCAACCCAGCCCTAAGAGGGCCGCGGGCTAGGGCAGGCTGGCCCTTCAATTTTTTTAGATAAAAGAATTTCTTTAAATCCTTAAATTTTTTTAACGTGGTTGCTTAATCATGTAAACAACTTCTGTTTGCTTTAGAGCGAACAAAAGCTTGATATTTGACGAGGAATCTCGTAATTGAAATGCAAATTCTCTATATCTCTATCTCTTCTTTTTTAAAGTTACATGAAATATTTTCTTAATACTTTTCTTTCATTGCCCTCGGATTCAGGGATTGCTTCAATAAGTTTATATGCTGGGGTTTTTAATTTAGGATTAACATCATTTGCTGATTTTATCATTATAGTCAATAAATTTTTAAAATTCCTGAAATTTTCTAGTGGTCAACTTTTTTTTTTTGTGTATTTAAAATTGATCTTTATCTATATTGAAGAGCAGTTTAAATATTAATAATATATTAAAGTAATCTAAACTGATCATTGGCCACTTAAAGTAATATTTTCTTTTGAAAAAAGATTATTATTGGCCACCTAAAACTTTTCGAGTTCGTTATTAATTAAGTAAAAGAAAAATTAATTTTGTCATATTACATGCATGTCAAAAATCTAAATTCTAGTTGATATGGAAGGATAAATGAGCAATCTAGGGTTGGGAAATATGAAGTATAGTTAATAGTTTTATTAGTTTTTATTTTTTAAAATATTAAATGTTTAATAGTTAATTAATTTGAATTTAATTAATTTTTGGCCCATGGGCTGGCCCAGGCCCAGGCCCAGCCTCAAGGGCCAGCGGGTTAACTTGGGTCAGGCTTATAAGCCTCAATTCTAAATGGGCTCAAAAAATCCTGCCCAACCCTACCCAAATGAAAAAATTGCATTGGGGCACGCTATTTGGTCGCCCCCATTTAACCTATACCCACTTTTCAAAAAAGTTTTAACTTGTACCCACCTTTTAATCAACTTCAGGCGTCTTTCTTCTTCTTCTTCTTCTCCTCCTTCTTCTTCTTCTTCTTCTTCTTCTTCTTCTTCTTCTTCTTCTTCTTCTTCTTCGGGTGACGATGATTTTATATGGTGGTTGTGAACATATTTTATTGTAGTTTATGATATTTTACAATGGTGAACTGCTACGACACTTTATTTTTTACTATTGCTTAGGGTTTCTTCTTCTTTTTTTTAATTGCAAAATGGGTTCATTAGATTTATTGTTGTTTTGACAAATTGATGATTGAGGTTTGTTCCTGATGATATTTGGAGGTTATGTTTCAAATTTGAGCTCATTTGGTGTAGATGTAGGTGTTAAATCGTATAGTGGATTGTTATAATTCGAAGAACAAATTTCTGTTTCTGGGCAATTTGCACTTCAGGCCTATTTGGCCTTAAGTGTATAAAAACGTTAGTTGCACTTCAGACCTTTTGGCTTTAAGTGCATCTGAAGTGTAATTTTTCACTTCAAACTTATTGGCATTAAGTGTGGCAAAACGTTTGTTACACTTCAGACTTTTTGGCCTTAAGTGCATTTGAAGTACAAATTTTCACTTTAGACTTATTGGCCTTAAGTGTAATAAAACGTTTGTTGCACTTTAGACCTTTTGGCCTTAAGTGCATCTGAAATGTAATTTTTTACTTTAGACTTATTGGCCTTAAGTGCATGAAACCATTGGTTACACTTCAGGCCTATTTGGCCTTAGTGCATCTAAAGTGCAAATTTTCACTTAACACTTATTGGCCTTAAGTGAATGAAAACGTTTGTTGCACTTCAAACTTTTTGGCCTTAAGTGCATCTGAAGTGTAATTTTTCACTTCAAACTTTTTTGGCCTTAAGTGCATGTGAAGTGCAATTTTTCATTTCAGACTTATTGGTCTTAAGTGCATCTGAAGTGTAAATTTTTACTTCGGACTAATTAGCCTTAAGTGCATGAAACCATTGGTTGCACTTCAGACCTATTTGGTCTTAGGTGCATTTGACGTGCAATTTTTTCACTTCAGACTAATTCTTTTGAACTTCAGACCCAATAAGTCTGAAGTTAATCGTAAAGTGGGTACACTTGCAAACTTTGTTGAAAAGTAGATATAAATTCAATTGTGACCTCAGATCTAAATATAAATACCAAAAGCCCCGACCCAAATAGCGGGTTGGCCTCACGGGTCAAGCCCATTTTGACGACTCTAATTTTAGTACTTTGAAAATATTTGACAATATACAAATGACATAACTTCCATTCAATTCTAATATATTTGTTCCACGTATACATAGAGGGAAGTTTATTAGATTTAGTTTTAGGATTCAGTTTTTCTTATTTCATTCGTAACTTTATCTCTTTCGTGGTTAAGTTCCTATTCTACGACAATTTCTCATTCTAACGTGCCTATTTTTAGTTGTGTCATTTCTTGCCAAAATTAATATACATAGTAAGGTTATAAAAGCCCGCTAATATTTTAAAAATATTTTAATTAATTTATAACCCTTATTCTAACGTGTTTATTTCCAATAGTGTCACTCCCTTATAAGTTGTTGTCAAAATAAATATAAATAGTAAAAAATATAAAAACCTGTCAATATTTCAAAAATAATTTAATCGATCAACATTTAATATGAAATATTCGTACTTTTATAATAACTAATCTCCATGTACGTGCGTTGCATGAATATCTTATATCGAATATAATACGCATATAAAAAATAATAAACCTTCAAATGCATAAAATTTAATTATAAAGTTTTTACACAATCAAAGACTGGCATCACAAGTTATACATTAAAGTTGTAAAACCAATCAAAATATGTAACATATTAAATGATTTTTGTTATGCAATAATTTCTTTAGTCAACATTAACCACGAAAGAGTGAATGAGTAATTTCTCAAGAAAAACATTAATGACAGAGAGAAAAAAAAAAAAGACAGAGTCTTCCAGGACATTACTTTTTGAAAGAGTATGTAATAACTTTCAATTAATGTCTCTTTTTTCATTCTCAACCTTATATTATTATGGGGTATATGAGCATGTCATTTGAGACTCAACATCAGCCTTTTCAAATATACTTGTTGAGTTGCATATTATCGTGTGTCAATTATCACAAAAGTTTATTTCTAATAAATTCTTAATCGCACAGATATTTAAAAATATTTATTTGGTTGTAAAAGATATAAAATTACACAAAAAATTACAGAAGTATACTTTGTCGTGCCTGAAATGGTTCATTCAATTTTTTTGGTCATAAAGCACGAGAGAGTCATCATGAATATCTCAACAGCTTGCACCAAGATATTAATATAAAAATATATAACTTCACTACTAATTACTATAAAGAGAATTTTATCTTCGGAATACATGTTTTAGCTAGACCACTTTTAAAAAATAGTGAAAATTACAATTACTTATTTATGCTGATAAGAACGGCAAAATAATGTGGATAGAGTAAGTTTGCGTGTATTAGGTTAGTTAATCTAAATGTCCTTCGTAATTTGACTTGAGCAGCTTAGCTCATGTACATTAGTTTTTCTTATGTCAATATTTGACTTGGACTCAATAATTTGTCAGAAATTTACATCATAGGATATCTAAGCAATGAAAAAATGTGTTTGTAGGCTTGTAAGCTACACTTCCCAAAAGAACTTGACCCAAATTCAACTTCTTGGCGATGTGCAGTTTAAATAGGAAAAAGAGTTCTGTTTACCCTCAAAATCGGATAAAAAGTGAATTTGTACGTTATTTTAAGAATACGTGGTCTAATTTGATACAAAATGAGAAAGCAGATTAAAATTGAAATAAACGATGAAAAAAGTAAATGCAAACCATATAAGTTTGAACAATCTTAGCCTTGGAACATTAGTCACCCTCGAATCAAAGATGTTTTTTTTTATGCCAGAACAGAATGATTAGATAATAAGAACTAGAAATAACAATATATTGCCTTGGGATGCGTGTTATAATATACTTACAAGTAATCAGACTCCCCTTTATATAGTAGGGGAGTCCTGTTTTAGATACAATTCCATAAAAAGTAAAAGTCTCCTGGTTTGCTAATTTACCGCTGACACGTGCCGAGATTCCCGCTGAAATATCCGATCGATTACGGATATTTCAACTTTCCATTATTCTGGTATTCTGTTATTTTATACCGACAATACTTTCTCGAGCTTATTTGGGGTCAGGGTCGGTCCCGAGATCACAGGCTCAATGTTCTTGAGGACGGACATTCTGATATTATGTTCTGGTTCGATGAGACTCGGGATCGATCTTCAACCCTTCATGTTCTGAGCCCGATCTGTTGTGTAATTGTCAAGTCCGATTTCGACTTTATACAGATAGTCCCCTCGTTTTTCAAAGAGTAAACAACGAGAAACGATATGAGCTTCCGATATCTCTCCTTGCTACTCCGCATCAGAAATGACAAAAATGACCGAAATGTCTCATCAGTCACGTCTTGATGGCATTAAATGCTCGTTAGTTGCTGGTCAGCCACTTTTGGCTTTGAACCGTTGTTTGGAAACTATAAATACCCCTTTCTTCATTCATTCAAACTTTACATCCAAATCTTTTCTACTTTTGTTTCTTAGAAATTCCAACACTTCCCAGTACTAAATTTCTAGCTATTCTGAAATCCTTTCACAAGAACTTCAGCTTTATTTTTATCCACAACCATCAAACTTGATCTTTAAACTTCCTCTTTTTCCTTCATCTATCAAAGAAATGGCGAAGACTTCAAAATTCGTTCCCCAAAAAGAAACTCCCTTTGCCTCGCGACCGGCTATAGAGGAAAATGTTTCGCCTGCTGTTATCGAGGAACCCACACCAGAACCTCCCCTGAAAATGTTCGTTCCTATGGGGTGCCCAACCGGTGCTGATTTCAAGGTCGAAAAAACCTCCTCGGTACCGGGTCGGTGCGAACCAGTCTCGAGATATATATGCTCGATCACCGATAGTGTCCTCTCCAAGGTCAAGGAGGAATGCACCTGGGCAAATAAGCATGTAGTGGTCCCCACGCCAGAGGAAGCGATTACTACCCACGTGAAGGGTTTTTTTTAAGTGTTTACACTTATCCCTTCGCACTGAGCCCCTTGGATCCGGTCATCATTGCCTTCTGCAAGAGGTACCAGGTGACCCTCGGTCAAATTCATCCTTCTTTCTGGAGGATAGTAATTCTCTTCCGCTTCTTTGTAAGCAAAATCGAGGGGTGTCGCTTCACCATCGACTATCTCATGCGTTTGTATAGTCCTCGACTCTATCGAGAGGGATTAATCAAGCTTGCCCGTCGGGCCAGTAAGGCCCCATTCTCGAGCATCGACGAGGATGGGACCGAGGCTGGTTAAGCCGATTTGTCCAAGTGAAGACCTCAGATTTAATCCCAGCCGAGTATATGCCATTTCCTGAGAAGTGGAACATGACACGTAAGTATAACCTTGCTTTCAAGATTTTGTTAATCATTTTTCCTTTTCCTCCCTTCTCATCGATGTTTTATGGTGGTTCAGCTGCTGCTCGGATGCCGGATGCAGTTACTCGACTCAAGGAGCGGGTCGAGGGCATCGTATTGCAGAAACTATATTCCGAGCATGCGTGGCGAGAGCTCTCGAAGGGTCGGTGGGAGGCCCGTTTGCACGGTGAGATTCCGTTCTTGTGTGAACAACACTTAGGTTTTTTCCGTTTGCTAAGCCCTTACTCATTTTCTTTGTAGGTCTTCCCAAGTATGTTGCAATGAGGCCTCCATCTGGTGGCGAGGATTGCCCTTCCAAATCCCCTTCTCCGAGACAGGGTGAGAAGAAGAAGAGAAAAGGGGCTCCGAGCTCTCCGAACTTCGAGAAGAATAAATCAAGGAGGAGGCTGGTGTGAAAGTTCAAAGAAAGTACCAGCGCCCAAGAGCTCCCATCGGATTCACTCCACCGGTAGAGGGATGAGTTCGAAGAAGAAGAAGAAGCCTATGTTATGGTGGCCCGCGTGCGGTCGCAGTCCGAGGGACGAGGGGCCTCTTTACTAGAGAGAGACGAAATCGAATCACCTCGACTCAGGGGGGCCGATGAAGAGGCAATGGCCGAAGCCTTCGAATCAAGGAGGGGCGAGGCCGTTTTGCCTCAAGTTAGGGAGGCTGACAAGGAGACCGCGGCCGGTAGTTCTTGAGCAGAGGACATGCTCTGAAGAACGTACTTGGGGTGATAGAACTCTTTGAGTCTCCTTCATTTACAGACTCTATGATCAACGAGGCTCAAACGCTAAAAAGTCAGCTCAGTGAAGGGCCCCAAGGGGTGGCAGACCCCTTGCGCAGCTTTTTTGACGGGGTAGACTCCACCGCTACGGAGGTCGTCACTGGGTTGGGTGACTTACCGGTGCCAAGGAAGAGCCCGTCTTCGAGGACCGGCGGGCCTTCCTCTAGTTTAAAACTAGTCGATCTATTCCCAGCTTCGAGCGCGAATCCTGACCGGAGGCAGTCGATCATTATGTCTATTCCGGAGGATGCTCGGGTCCTTTCGGCCCTTGTTGGGGTTGCCAGTTATCTTTGGTGTTTGGTGACTGAAGAGGATCAAGCCAAAATGAACGAGGTGGAGGAACCTTGAATGGTACGAATGCCTCTTTATTATGTACTTAGATTAAGTCGCAAACAATCGTACCTTTTTTCTTTGTGCTTCATCACAAAACATTTCTCCGATATCAGGAAGAGTTAAACCAACATGAGGTCGAAACTCGAGGGCTCACTAAGAAGAGGGATTCTTACAAACTTCTCAGTGAGAAACTCCAAGCTGAGCTAGAGGCGGTTTGGAAGGAGCATATCGACCTTGTCGAGCAGGTAAGAAGAATATTTGAAGTTAGTGATGATAAGTCAGACACGGTGACTAATGGTCCGAACCTGCAGGTTCAAATGAAGCTTGATCATATCGAGCAGCTCCAGGCGGCAACTGCATATGTGACCGCATTGTAGAAATACGATCGCATATGTGACCGCATTTCTGACTTTGATCTTTGCCCAACAATCTGTCTCGATCTGCGATCTCATTATAAGATATGCGGTTCGCATTGTAAAAATGTGATTGATCTTTGCCAAAAAATATGTCTTGATCTGCGATCTCATTGTAAGATATGCGCTCACATTGTAGAAATGCGATCGCATATGAGACCGCAAATTTGACATTGATCTTTGCCAAAAAATCTGTCTCGATCTGCGATCTTTAAAACTCTTACTTTAAAACCAAAATCGACCTTAACCGTGTGTTCTTATTAAGAACACACAATTAAAGTCCCTTTTAGCTTTAAATCGACTCCAAACAAGCTTTAGTTTAAAAGTTTTGGACTTTTGGGGTTCTGATTTTCGATTTTAAATCGAAGGGGTTTTAGGTTGAAACGAGTTATGGATTTGGGATGAGGGGATGGAGATGGTTGTTGGGTGTGATTTTGGGTCGATTTGGGGTGGATTAAGATGAGAAATAGCCATGGTTTTCACTGAGGGTTTGGGGGCGGCTAGGTTTAGGTTTTTACAGAAGAGGGGTCGTTTGAGGGAGACGGAAACGGGGGTAGGGGGTTAGTTCTGACACTTAAATAGGTTGAGAGAGTCAGTTCTGAGCAGTTGGATCATCTGAGATCAACGGCTCAGATTGACCCCTTACTTAAAATGGTGTCGTTTGGTCTTAGGCAGTTGGATCGTTTTTTTGTGCTGGTCCGGTTACTTTCAATTGGGCTTAGTTACTTACTAGCCCAATCCAATTTTCTCTTCTTTTGTTTTGTTTCCAATTTGTTTTGTTTTTTTGATTTTCTCTTTTTAATTTTTAAAACTAGAGAACTTGATAATTAAAAATCCTAAATTACCTAAATGCGAAATTAAACTAAATAGCTAATTATAAAAATTATAATAACACTTGATTCTAGGAATTAAAGAAAGAAAAGAGTAAAATGAACTATTTTTTTTTATTTTATGATTTTCCAATTTTATAAAACAAATGATTACTAATTCAGTCCTAAAAAAATATAAAAATAAATTCTAAATGAGATGCATGATATTTTTGTATTTTCATGATTTGATTACTTAAAAATTAAATAAGTAAGAAAATATAGGTAATTTAAAATTAATAAAATTTCTAAAATAGTTAATAGTTAATTAAAAACTATTTTATTAATTTTATAAGAGTATTTCGGTATAGCAAATATTACGTGCTCACAAAATGTATTTGCTTTTAATTATATAGAATCTTTGAAGAAGTTGATGGCAGGCAATATTACTTCTCTTGGCATTGGAGGGAAGAGAATACAAATCATTATGCCGTTAACTTTTGCGCACTTAAAAGCTGTAATTACTGATGATGCCTTTCATATTATTTTTAGCCCCGCTACAAAGCTAGAGGTAGCTACTCTACATTTGGTTGGAAGCGCTAAGACTTGGTATTATTTCTACAAATGGTAGAGAAAAACTTGGCGAAGACTTCGATAAGTTGACCCCAATCAACTAGTTAATGCATATCTGGATTCCGCGGTCTCCTTTTCTTCGTAAGACCATCTCCAGCCTTGCACCAATTCTTGCACCAAATGCTATTTTGATACAAAAAATGGTGTAAAGTTGCTCCAATCTTGCACTATATTTTGCACCATTTTGGTGCATGAATAGTGTTGCACCAAATTTGGTGCAACACTATTCATTACACCATTTTACTATTCATCCATATATATTATTATTTTATTATTATATAACACTTTTAATTTAACATATTATAAATTTTAATTGTTACATTTACCTTCCTAATATACCTATTCATCTACAGAATTACTATTCATTAATATATATTTTTTATTATATAACACTTTTAATTTAACATATTATAAATTTTAATTGTTACATTTACATTCCTAATATACCTATTCATCTACACAATTACTATTCATTAATATTTTTTTTATTATATAACACTTTTAATTATATTTTATCAATGATTTCATTTTTATTTGAATTATCCATTAATATGTATAACGTATAACATTTGATTACAATCTATATTATTTAAAATTTTATGATATAAAATAATTTTTTTAAATGATTTATAACAAAATATTATGAATTATATGGAATGGATAAGTAAAAGAAAATAATATAATATAAGAGAGAGAGAAGAATATAAAAGGAATATTCTTTTTTGGTGCAAAAAATAGTGCAATGGGTTGGAGTTAATTTACACCATTTTGATGCATACACCAAAATGGTGCAAAAAATGGGATATGGACGAGTCGAACGAGTAATACAAAAAAAAAGATTATTCGACCCAAATCCCTATTTAATACAAATTCAAACCTTCTTGAATATAATCATTTTTGAAAAAATTTTTACTCTTTCAACTTCGAAGAACTTCCAATTTTAGTCTTCACAAATGTGAAAGTAAAACTCATTAGTTATTCATTTTCTAAGCAGATAATATAGTTCTTATTCATATTTGACCCGTTTTTTAAAAATTCATTATCCAACTCATTTTTTAATGGATAATATGGATAGATAACTGTTTTTTTTTAATCTATCTTGCCACCACTAATTTGGCATGACCGTCCCTGCCATCCTCTGTAGTCTCCAACTCTTACTTTTCTGCAAGTGGCTAGATTTATTATTTGCCACTAATTCAAAGGAAGATCAGAATAGAGCAACTGATATAGTGCTCGTTAACATGCAGTTGAGTATATGCTGCAATGACTATACTATTGTTACCAAATGCGGTATGATATGACCTTCCTAGAGTTTCTAACAGAAGATTCTACCATAAAGAAAAGGATTTTGATATGTTGGATGTTTCCTTAAATTTGTTCAACCGGTAGAGTTGTTCCCTTCACCATGGTTCTGTTTAATCCCACTGCAACAAAAGAAATGTGGCAATTTGACTCGACCACAAGCCCTGCAAGTTGTTTGCATCAACATGTTGTCAACAGTGTTATATTATGTATAAGTGTGGTATTTGAAACAAGGAAAAGAAAACTGGAGGACATAAAAGCAGAGAGAATTGGGAGTACACGCTGAAAACCTACAATTTCTGTCAAAAATATTTCAAACAAAATTGATAGATAATAGAAGGAAACATCAGATTTTATGCCATTGCGTTCCTTAGTGTAAACATAGATAAGCATCACGATTGCCTATAAATTACTACTGACTAAGATAAGCATCATAATCACTATAAACTCAAAGGCGCACTGCAAAGATCACAGTCCCTTTGAAATACCAGCTCCAGTGGAATTTGTACAATTGCAAAACAAGGTTACAATGATAGAAAATTATTAAAAACACATAAAGAGATGATATTAATAATATTTTGTATGTTAAATTCAGCAAAATATCACCTCAGACCACATAAAATTTAAATTTATCTATTTAGAAAAGCAACCAAACAACTTTATGAAGGAAAGACCTACTCATGACTTTTGATTTTAAATTTTTTTAAACCGTCATCTGCTTCAAAACACAGTTAAACCACTGCACTACAAAAAACAAAAAAAAAAAAAAAAGAAAAAAGAAAAAAAGAAAAAAAGAACCTCCAACACATGGCACTTTGATAATTAAGCAACAGTGCCATCCTCCTCCCCGCCACCCCCTTAATTTGAGGAAAACTTTTAACCTGAAGTGCTTCAACTAAAATCAAATCAACTTTGGCAATCATAAGCAATAATAGGACCTAAACAATATTTTAAAAGGCGTGGGCATAAGGCGAGGCGTTTTATATATGCCTCAGCGGCGCGTAAGCCCCGAGACGCGGGGCGTAAGCCCCATGGATATTAACTTTTTAATATTTTATAAAATAATATAATTACAGCGAATATTTATAAACAGGTAAAATTGCATAAAAATTAAAAAAAACTATAAATAAGTGAAAAATATATATATTGATGCGCTTCATCCTCATAAAAAAACTAGTCAAAAAAATTCATCACACGCTACTTACAAGCACAAGTAACATGAGTCGAAAAGAATAAAGTTTTCTACATGGAAGAATAAAAAGAATGACTAACCTTTAATTTGAACTTTGAACTTGGTACTATGAAGGAGAATGGAGATCTCTTTGTATTTGTAAAAAAAAAATTGAATGTTCGCTGCTTTTGGGAGATATTAGCAGACTAGCAGAGAAGATAAAGAATTGCGAAAGACCATAAATTAGGGCATCAATTAATAAAAAAGGTCTTGACTATCAAATTCAATGCATTTTAGTTCCTTTTTAAAACTTTTAAATAATTACAAGCTGACTTGAGAATTTGGGTATTATATGAAGGACTTATTCAACAAATTTGGTTTTAATTTGAAAAAATCTCTGGGGCTTACACCTCGCTACAAAAACGCGCCTCAAAACACCCGGGCGTACGCCTTTAATTGCTTGGTGTACGCCTCTTGAGACTTTCGGCTCACACCATCGTCTCGAGGCATTTTTGGTGCGCCTTAGCTCGCCCCAAAAATACCTTTTAAAACACTGAACCTAATCATAGATGTTTCTGACCTGCAATTGACAACTGGGACTGAAAACTTGTTTAGTTTAAACCGAAGAACCAAATAGGAGACAACTGAACGTCTCCAAAAAGTTAATTTTTCAATCAGACAATACTACCTTGGTTTAAGTTCTCACATTAAATGCTTCCATTCATTTATCAGTACAATAATTCAAGAACTACAGGAGTATAAAAAGAAAAAACAAAAGCTAATTAAACATCCAAAAAGAAGGTTAACAAATCGTCAAACAAACAAAGGCGAAAAAAGCTAAGCAATACAATGGGTAAACTCAATACATAGAGTTGTGAATTTGTGATCTAAATACTCTATTTCCTTCTTATTTAATATTCTTGGATTCATTGGATGCACAACCTTCTTTGTTGCTCTATTTTGTTTGTTTTAAATTTTGCACTGGCTAAGGTTTTTCCATATTGAAATTATTAAAGTTTGCCCTTGAAACTAGGTTAATTTCATTTTACAGAGATGACAGGTAAAAGCATATATGTTTTGTCAAGAAATTCAAATCAGCTCTTCTAAATTCAAGTGTGTACAGGTTAGGTTAAATGGCACTCTGGGGATTTTGCTTCAAGTTTAAACATTTCAAATACAACTTGTTTACTTTGTTGCAAAAGCTCTTACTTGCATCGGATAATCACTGGAATGGGTTTTAGAGCCTTTGGTCCATTCCTTATGCCTCTCTTGTGAGGGGAAACCTGCATCATCAACCACAACCCATAAAAGAAATGCAGTGAGATATAAATTCTGCAACTCATTACCTCCCAGAGAGCACCATCCCACATCCAAACAATCCCCCCCACACACAACTTCAGAGCATGTACTCATGTTATGCACCCATGTAACAGACTAGGGAAATCCAAACAAGTCTGCCAAGTTAATATGCGCAACCAAATATAAGAGCATCACAAAGGGTTAGTGTAGTAATAAAACAATGGCATTTCTGGAACAAGGATCAGATGCTGGTCTATCATTGATCCTCAAGGAAAAATAAGAAAGAAGAGAAAAAATGGACATGAGACATGCACCAGCAAGAAGAAAGAGGAGTTTCCGATGACATTAATATCCTCGAAAGCGTGGAAGTGCATCAGCCTTGCTACTACTCATCACATAAAGTCAGCCGGATATGTTTACAGCAGTCCTAAGTGGCAGCGAACTTGAGAACATTTCTTGAGAGATTTAGCTTATATTGCCTCTAATTGCTATGAACAGGGCAACAGGAAAAGATTCAACAATTACTATGATTTCAGTACTATAAATCTATCGATTAACAGAAATCTTAAGGGAATCAATGGATTAAGCTTTAAGTTTAACTTGAGACTAAATGTACTTAACTGATCCACACAGCCAAATAAAGTTTAAGTGTTAAGAGTACCTTTAGTTCCTAGATGCCATATCTCAAACCAAAGGGACATCTCCTAGTGTGTGCCAGTTAAAATGTTTTTGAGAGAACCCAAAATTAAAAGAACTTAAATAAGGGAAGCAGCACACAGACAAAGATTTTTAATAGTTGCTCCATCAAATCAGTAGCGATCGATGTTATACGCAAAATGCCAAATAGATTTAAAATTAGTTGAGATGCCTCTAGAGAAATCTTGTAGTTACACAATAGCCCAGTGCCATATATTAACTTCGAAATGCAGACAAACACAACAACCACAACTATGTCTTGATTGCAAGCGAGTTGGGTTGGCTATATGAATCCTTACTATTCATGTCGCTCTATTTAAGCTCATCTCAGTCCGATATTATATAAAATGCAGAAAAACTGGAATTAAAAAAAAAAAGTTCTAATCTCCCCAACTATGATCGCCTACGGAACCAAAATGACCGGTCAATGACAAATACACGTGAAACAATGGATAAAATGAGTACATAGTGAACCTAATCTGCCAAACGAGCATGATATGCAAGAATTTCAGAGCCACAAAACAAAATACCACAATATCTCATAGGGAAACACTTCACGATACTCACATTGGCCGAGTTAAATTCAGAATTTTTACTATTATTAGAAATTCATCTTGGTGCCAAATGTAAAAGGAAAAAAATCGAACCTTCTTTTTAGGAACAGCCATAAGCTTCATGGACCCACCTATGACAGGTGAATTTGAAAAAATATATGCTATGTTACTGTTACTGTTGTTGTTATTATCATTTTCAGGCAAAACCAACGACGGTGATGGAGCCGTCGGGTGATTAACCACGCTATCTAGAGGCGAAGGTCGGGCCGTGATGTGAAGAAATCGTCGGAGACTGGAGTTAACGCCGGCGATGGTCCCGCTGGTTCGTAGCATCGCTACACTGAACGCTTATTTTCTGAATGTGAGCAGTAGAAAGCTTAGAAGGTGAAAAGACCGAGGGCTTGGTAGTCACATGGGCCGAATATTATGGGCTGTCTCCGTTTTGCTATTTGGGTTCAAAAGTAAATGGGCCCAAAACTATTCTATTAGTTAGCACAAAATTGCACCGGTCCCCATAAGGACGGGTTTTTATATATCGTCTTCATTTTTTATTTTACTAGTTTTAGAGTACGTGCGTTGCGCGTGTATCTCAATTTAATAAGTATTTTTTTAACTGACATGAATTTTATAATAAATATCATATTTGAGTGTCAAAATAAAAATTAAAGAAAAGGTATAAATCTCTGAAAATAATGCAACCTATTTAGCTACTCAATAAAGGAAGAAGTTTTGCTCTTAGTGATTATTTCCTTTTCGGTTTTAGGAAAAAGACACATTTTAAAAGATATAAACAGGGTCAAATAACAAATATTTCTTTGATCAATAAAAGATATTATACGAAAATATTTGGTCTTCTTATAAAGTCTCTCTCTCTCCCTTTTTCTTGTTCATCTGTTTTTCATTTGTTAACTCACAACATATAAACTTTTTACTTTGAACCATGTATTTAATATTTATTTGGACGTTGTTAACATAAGTTTAGGTAAATTAACATGACCCGATGGTAGCAACACGGAAAGGTAGAAACAATAATTTATTATCACTTTTTCAAAGCCTGGATTTCTTCTGCAATTGCTAGCCTCATTTAGAGGTTGAGTCACTCATTATTTTCTCGTCCTTTTATAATTACGTCCTCTAGATGGTATTCAAGTCTCACTATATGAGATCACGAAAGCATGTGAGAGGTGAACCATTAATCTTATTTTTTATATTGACATTCACTCTTTCGTATTTTACCTTTATAATAAGTGAAAGTATATAGGTACGACGAAAGGATAATTATGTAATTAATCAAAAGTGAGGGCGAGTATGAAATTCTATTATGGTTCTCCACTATGTTTCACGTGTTAATGGTACACACTCACTTGGAAATATGACTTCTTCTCTACAGTATTATGTAAGTGAATTTTGGTTCTCTCTCTTCTTGGACTTCTTCCACACATCTCTCTCTTTTTCTCTCTCTCCGGTGGGTTCTTCTTCCTCGTGCATACATAAAATATTTGATTTGCCTACAAAATTGTTAGAAGAAAATTAAATAAGAAAACATCTTAATTATTTATGTGAGTAGAGCTTTGCTTTAATAAGTAAAGTACAATCAAAACCTTGTTGCTCCCTAACGCACACGCAAATAGGATTATGAATCCAGGTTGTCGTACCCACAGGGACTTAAATTTACTACTTTCTAACGAACTAACACTGTTATTTAAACAAGCAAGAATCGAATTTAATAGCTGGGTTATTCAAAATTATAATTTCTAACTTATATCTAAGAATTGCAAGGAACAAGGTACGTGTTTTGTAATAAACAAAGATTCCAGAGTTGTGATTATTTTTCCAATCCTATTGCGTTCTAATTGACTTCTCGTTCATATAATTCATGTATGATTGCTAATTGATCGATAAATATACTCATAGCCTTCTTCCGAAGTACTATTCGCCTATTCCTAACGAGATTAACACCTATATTCCTATGGGATTAATCTAGCAAGAATGCAATAAAAATACGATATTCAATTAAACATGGTGATTAAGTATATTCCTATCCTAACCACGAATCCGTCCCCTTAAAAAGGTTAAAAACATGCTTTCTTCAATTCTTTTTCTCATCTAAGCGTAATTTTCCCAAACATAGAATAGATAATTGATAGAACTTAATTGATGGCCAAAACAACTAAGCAATTAGGCATAGAATTGAAGAAACAATCATATGAACATGAATTATAAAAACGAAATCATCAAGTTCGAAACACAATATTCATGGCTAATTACAACCCCAGAGCAAGGGGTGATTAGCCACTCATGTTCAACAAAATCAAAAGACGAAGTATTGAAAAACTAATAAAAATACTAGACAGGCTTGATGAACTGAAGATTGATTGCGTTGTTGATGTTCCTTTGCGTTCTTAGACTTCAAAATCATGTTCTCCCCCTCCAAGATGGGTTAGGGGTGTTTATATAGGAGTTGGGAAGGTTTTGGGGTCGAATTAGAGGTCTCCTAGACGGATTAGGACAACTTCCCGTAGTCGGCGCCTTGGCTGGCCAGGCGCGCCCCAGGGCGCTGCAACCAGTGGACTTCTTCTACTGTTCTGCCTCCAGCGCCACAGGTGGCGCCAGGCGCTGCCTGTGGCGCCCAATGCCTTCTTGATCCGTTTTCTTCTTGTTTTGGCTCGTTTCTTCCCCGTTTCGCCCTCAATTGCTCCCGACTCATTCCTACACATAAAAACACATTACATTAACATGAATCGACGCAATTAACATCCCAATTTCATGAAACAAGAGCTAAATATGAGATGATTTACATAAAATTTCACATCTTTTCTACCAAACATCAACACCCTACACTTAGACTCTTGCTCGCCCTCGAGCAACGGGATTATATACAACCTTCCCACTACCCACTCTTAATATTCACACGAAACATTCAACTTTTTAAACAAACCATACTCTTGAACACAATCAACACTAGCAAATAAGTATGAACACATAACTAATCCATATAATTCTCGTAAAGTTCACTTAGGCATAATAAGCTATTTCAATGCATATACTTACCTAACAAGACAATTTATACATTGCCAGTCGTTCATGAAATCATGTGCCCTCACCAATATCTGAAGAGTGAACATATATGAATGAAACCACACAAAATTTGCACAACATACTCTCACTCTCACAAAGAACTCATATGCTTCCCATAAAGCACCATAAGCTTGCCCGTAGTGTAGATTTCCACTAATTAAATCAGTCAAATCTAAGATCAACTAGGACTTTGTAAGGTTGTAATGTAGGCTAGGGGATGGGTAGGATATATTTGGTACTAGTGGCTAGTCCTCCTAAGCACTTAATACACTACACTCAACATTTAAACACTTCTTTTTCTTTCAATCCCTAAACTTGTCTCACATACATAGCCTTTTCTTTTCAACTCACTTAGCATACAACAATAGGAGGTGAATTTTTTTTTTCATATCTTTTTCACTAACAATTTTCTCTTTTTCATCATCAATTTTCTTTCTTCTTTTTCATCCTCCATACACATTTTTCATCAGCTAGTGATTTTTCAGTTTAACTTCAACTAACCAACAAGTCTTTTCACAGTTCAATTCGTAATCAAGGCAATACCTCTAACACTGCCCTTACTTCTTCTAGCGATTAAGTGCTTTCGGAGGTAAAGGTTCAAATAAGGCTCAATTTAAGAACAAAATAAAGAGAATAGCTTGTAATGTAGATACCAAAAGAAAAAGGCTTATAGGCTCAAAAGGGCTAGCAATGGACAAATTTATATTTGATGAGAGAAGCACATCCATAATTAAACAAGAAAGTGCCTATATCATTTCTTAGATTATCCCAACTTACAATTTCGCTTTAATTAACACACGGGGCAATTTCTAGACTATATAAGACAGCATAGAGAATCCAAAACCTTACTCACACAATGCACATGACTCAATCACAACGGTTCTGTTCAAATGTCGAGTTAAGCAAGCATATACAATTGAAACAATTAAGCAGTAAATACACTACATGATATGCAAGTCAACAGTTGAGAAGAGGCGTCACAAATTGGGCTGTTATCTTTTTTTTTTTGACTTAGAACTTAACTAACGGGAAGTGGATCAGATGTCATAACCTATTGTACTAGCATAAACCATGTCAAGAAGTATTGCAGCATACCCCAGTTCTTCCTAAGACTAGTCCTAAAAGAAAAATTAAAATTGCCCGGTTCGAGTTACATCCTTGGAAAAGAACCGATGCCCTAAGAAAAACCAATGAATATTACCTAATTATCTAAAAATAAAACAAAATCTTTTTGTTGTTTTTGGTCAGACTTTATCCCTCAAGAAAAAGATCCATCGTCGGGAAAACTCTGAATTTTTTTTAAAAAAATTGTCAGTTTATACAATAAAAATTAATTTATACACTAAAGAATAATAACAATACAACTATTAAAAAGACCAAATTAAAACTAAATCATCCATGACATACATTCACAACAATCACAATACAAATATTTCCCCACCCCACACTTAAACAATGCATCTCCCTCGATGCATGCAAACATGTAAAACAGAGCAGGGTGAGAAGAAAACTCCCTGTTTCCGCTTTCTTCAGGTTATCGGCGAGATGGTGGAGGAGGTTCCAACGCTTGTACCTTTTCTAATGTTGTCACGGGCCATATTATCCTGCAACACAAGCAAACAGGAATGTGAGCAATGTTCAAAACATATGCCACAGGTTGGCATGCTCGTCGTCACATGACCCCACACTTAAAATCGAAGCATAAGTACAAGTGTTGAGCCATAGTATCTCAACCCCACACTTAAAATCATGGCATATTTTGCCTGTAGCGCCCCAGGTAGCGCTGGGCGCTGTTTCCCGAATTATTTTTTATTTTTTATTTTTATTTTTTTTGAAGTTGTACCACTTATATGTCCTACAAAATTACATCTAATAATTTTTACACCTATACATCAATTGTACTATTTTATCTACTCTAAAAAAAAGTATATTAAGAAGCTAAACTAGAAAAGCGATAAAAATTGGGTTGCCTCCCAACAAGCGCCTGATTTAATGTCGCGGCACGACTAAGATTCGTCCTATCAATCTGGCTTAATTTTGAGTCTTCGAGCTCTCTCAACAGATGGCCTGAGACGGGTCAGAGTAATAGGCCTTTCCAACTCTTCTGCTTGTCTGAACCCCGGGACATAATTGCCGGAAATACCCAGTACTTTCTTAATTTCTTTCGTCATTCCATCTTTACTCTTTTCCACATCCCCACTCAATGCTCGTTCAATAGGATCAACTGGGCTCATGTACGGCACTAATGATGTGGAAGCATTCACCACCACCGAGATCATTGCTAATTCCTCATAATGGGTTGGCAACCGGAGTGGTTTATAAACATTGAACACTTCTTCTTGATCACCTACGCGCATAGTCATTTTTCCTTCACAAACATCTATTATGGCGCGGCCGGTAGCTAAGAATGGACACCCCAAAATAAATGGGACGTCCTGATCTGGCTCGTAATCCAAAATGATGAAGTCCGCAGGAAATATAAACGAGCCAACTTGGACTAGGACATCCTCAATCACACCCTCCGAATGGGCCAAAGAGCAATCTGCTAACTGTAATATAACCATAGTTGGGCATGGATCACCCAATCCCAACTGTCGGAACACTGAAAGTGGCATCAAATTTATGCTTGCCCCGAGGTCGCATAGTGCTCTTCCCACAACATGTTTCCCAATTGAGATCTGAATAGTGAAGCTGCTCGGATCTTTTAATTTCTGTGGCAGCTTGCTTTGAATTCTAGAACTGCACTCTTCAGTAAGTGCCACCGTTTCAAATTCAGTCAATCTCCTTTTATTGGCCACAATATCCTTGATGTACTTTGCGTATTTAGGCACCTCTTGCAAAATATCCACCAATGGAATGTTGATTTGTACCTGTTTTAAAATCTCAAGGAATTTTTTGTAGGCCTCATTGTCTCTTAACTTCTGTAACCTTTGTGGAAAGGGAGGTGGTGGCCTTGCAACCAATTGTGGGGGTTGCTTAGCTCCTGCCTCTTCAACTGATTTCTCAACTTCTTTGGCCTTATCTGCTGTTACCTCAGTGGTGATTGGTTTTTCATTGAAGGTCACCTGCTTCTTCTTTTTCGATTCGACCTCTTCTAACTGTCTCCCATTCCTCAATGATACTGCATTCAGTGCTGCCCCGTGGATTAGCTTTAGTGTCGCTGGGTAGTGCTCCAGCAGGTCGAGTATACTGAGCTCCGGGCAGCTGTCCCAACTGGCACTCCAGATTCCTCACTGTAGTAGTGAGGGTTTGATATTCAGTTTTGAATTGCTTGTTGTCCTACACCAGCTGCTTCAACAACTCATTCGTGTTATCATCAGATTGAGGCAGTTGCCTCTGTGGTTGGTTATAATTCCCCTGTGGTTTGCCTGTATTCTGCTGCTGCTGATTGCCACCCCATGAAAAGTTGGGATGGTTCCTCCAATTCGGATTGTAGGAATTCCCATAATGTGAATTTTAATTTACGGGTCCCCTGTTTTGTTGTCCCACATAATATATGGATTCCAGATTGGTGGGGCACATATCACTTGTGTGGTTGTCACCACACATCTCACAGCATAATGATATTTGTTGGACCTGCTGTCTGGGTTGAACCTGCTGCATAGTCATTCGGTTCATCTGATTTGCCAATTTAGCCATTTCTGCTCTCATAGCTGCCAGGTCATCCAATTCTATCAACCCAGCTCCCTTCTGTTTAATGGCTCTACACAAATCACCATCTCCTTGCCAATTATGATCGTTGGCCGTGAAATTGTTCAATAGAAGTTGGATTTCACTGTATGGCTTGGCCATGCAACTGCCCCCGCACGCTGAGTCAAGGTTCATTTTCGAAGCTTCATCTAGACCATCAACGAATGTGTGCCCTAGTACCTCATCTGTCTGGCAATGGTGTGGACAGTCCCTAAGCAGCTTCTTATACCTCTCCTATGCCTGTCGAAGGGTTTCTCCTTCCCGTTGTTCAAAACCCAAAATCTGGCTTCTCAGTGACTTGGTTTTCTTGGTTGGAAAGAACTTGATCAGAAATTTTCTGGCCAGGTCATCCCATGTGTAAATACTGTTGGCAGGCTCCTTTTGCAACCACTCTTTTGCTTCCCCCAGTAGAGAAAAGGGAAACAACGTCAACCTCACATAGTCTTTAGATACATTTGGATAATTGTACGTGTCCGTGATTTCCAAAAAATTCTGAATGTGTCTCTGTGGGTCTTTGTGCGATAGTCCCACATACTGCCCCGTAGACTGGATTAGCTGCACCATGTATTGCTTCAACTCAAAGTGCCCTGTGATTTCAGGCTTTACAATCGCCTGAGTCATATTGGCAAGATTTGGTCTTGCAGCTTCAATCACTGCTCTCTCTGCGCTCCCTGCCATCTCAATTGGCTGTGGTTGAACAACAATGTCCAACTCTTGGTTAATTCTGGTCCTGGCTTCTACTTCCCTCCTTACTCTGTGTAATGTTCGTTCAATTTCTAGATCAAAGGGAAGAAGGTTGTTTGCACTTCTACTTCTCCGCATTCAATAGAAAAGCCTGTGTCAAAGCAAACAACGTAAGCCGATTAATGAAACTTGAATAAATAATAAATATAAGCTGAAGTTAGTAAAGTAGCAGATATTTAAGTCCCCGGCAACGGCGCCAAAAACTTGTTGCTCCCTAACGCACACGCAAGTATACGTGGTCGACAAGTAATATAGGATTACGAGTCCAGGTTATCGTACCCACAGGGACTTAAATTTACTACTTTTTAACGAACTAACACTGTTATTTAAACAAGCAAGAATCGAATTTAATAGCTGGGTTATTCAAAATTATGATTTCTAACTTATATCTAAGAATTGCAAGGAACAAGGTACGTGTTTTGTAATCAATAAAACAAAGATTCCAGAGTTGTGATTATTTTTCCAATCCTATTGCGTTCTAATTGACTTCTCGTTCATATAATTCATGTATGATTGATAATTGATCGATAAATATACTCATAGCCTTCTTCCGAAGTACTATTCGCCTATTCCTAACAAGATTAACACCTATATTCCTATGGGATTAATCTAGCAAGAATGCAATAAAAATACGATATTCAATTAAACATGGTGATTAAGTATATTCCTATCCTAACCACGAATCCGTCCCCTTAAAAAGGTTAAAAATATGCTTTCTTCAATTCTTTTTCTCATCTAAGCGTAATTTTCCCAAACATAGAATAGATAATTGATAGAACTTAATTGATGGCCAAAACAACTAAGCAATTAGGCATAGAATTGAAGAAACAATCATACGAACATGAATTATAAAAACGAAATCATCAAGTTCGAAACACAATATTCATGGCTAATCACAACCCCAGAACAAGGGGTGATTAGCCACTCATGTTCAACAAAATCAAAAGACGAAGTATTGAAAAACTAATAAAAATACTAGACAGAGTTGATGAATTGAAGATCGATTGCGTTGTTGATGTTCCTTTGCGTTCTTAGACTTCAAAATCATGTTCTCCCCCTCCAAGATGGGTTTAGGGGTGTTTATATAGGAGTTGGGAAGGTTTGGGGTCGAATTAGGGGTCTCCTAGACGGATTAGGACAACTTCCGGCAGTCGGCGCCTGGCGCCAGGGCGCTGCAATCAGTGGACTTCTTTTGCTGTTCTGCCTCCAGCGCCACAGGTGGCGCCAGGCGCTGCCTGTGGCGCCCAATGCCTTCTTGATCTGTTTTCTTCTTGTTTTGGCTCGTTTCTTTCCCGTTTCGCCCCCAATTGCTCCCGACTCATTCCTACATATAAAAACACATTACATTAACATGAATCGACACAATTAACATCCCAATTTCATGAAACAAGAGCTAAATATGAGATGATCTACATAATATTTCACATCTTTTCTACCAAACATCAATGATCCATTATCAATTTAGATACACCACTACAAAATAAAAGTAACTATAATAAATCAACTTGTAAAACAAATTGAACTATATTATAAAACTAAAGGAGAAACACTTAATTCTTGGGAAGAATAACGTGAATTTTACAAACTGCTTTTGCTTTTACTTTTTTTATTTTCTTAATTTAAGTTTTTTTTTTTGTACGTTGTAGTATTTTAATTTCTTTTGTGATAAACGTTGATCATGTAATATGACCACATGGATACTGCTTCCTGGATTTAGTCCTATTCCAGTATAAGTTTGTCCAAAAATAAGAAAATAACGCTTATAAAAGAATATCTCATTCCACTGTTTACAAGAATTGGTGCAAACTAGGTTGTTTCTATGCTTTGGTAGTGCATCTTCTAATTCATATAAAATAATAAAAGAATTATCTCAACAGTTTATAGAGATAATTAGAAAAAAGTACATACCCTACTAATATATTTTTCCAGCCTTGTTACACAAGAAACTCCAAGAATTACTAATATATGTATCCTTTTAACCAAAAAATAAAATAAAATTAATGACCATTTTCATTGCCAATCCTACCTTTATAGACCTTTCTAAATTTAGAAAAGGAATAAAAAGGTAAAAGTGCACATTGAGTTAAACATGAAGAAGTTATACATCAATCGCTCAATGTGATTGACAAATTTTTCGAAATTAAATTCAACATATTATATTATGATGTTTGTGCAAACAAATCAAAAGAGTTGATTATCTTTCTGTTCTCCCTAATTTCCAAGATAGCTTAGTTGTATCCTATAAGAGGAAGAAAAAGCGGACTCCAAATTAGCGACTTGAAAAACTAGTCTACAATTTAGTAGCAAACATAAATAATGGTAATTAAATAGAAAGATATATAACCTGTTTCAATTTAAGGAAAAATCACAAAATCAAACAAAAAGCAGATTAAGGACAAAATAAGAAAACACTTGAAGCAATGAACTTTTAGTTGACGGTAAACGTATGACTACAATAGATAAAAGAGGTTCAAAAAGAAGATCCTACGTGCGAATAAATTCATCTGCTAGGCGTTTGGTGTATGGCTGTATGACTTGGGATTTTAATATCCTCTAAACCATCATATTTGAGTTCCACCACCTGTTTCTGTTTACTTGTTTCATCTTGGCATTAAAGAGTCTGTGCTAGATAAATATCTTTTTCTATTTTTGTCAATTACCGGACAAAAATAGCAAGGAATTAATGGCTGGTATGTGAATCATTAATTATGGTATCAATTCAATAACGAAGACTAAACCAATTGATAGTTTACTTGGTTAATATGCTAAATATAAATGGAAATTAAATAAGTGCCATATAAACTTAAACTTCAAATACCAAAAATTGGAGGACTTCTTACATACTTTAATTAACAAATAAATAAACAAACATAATTTTAGTTGAATTTAAGGCTCTAAATATTATGAAAATAATTAAATGACTATTTTGTCTAATGTAAATTTTATTTTTAAAGAGTAAAAAAAACGAAAGACAGTGCGCTAAAGGCTTTCGTGCTTTTAATATAATATAAAGTGTGAAAATAGTTTTTTTTTTTTAAGTTTATTTATGCTGCATTGTTCTTCTTCACCAACAATATCATAGTTCTTTAATTTTGGAAGTTTGAAATTCTAGTTTGGGGGAGGGGGGAGGGATGAAATTCTTGTTGGTGTCATGGAGCGGATCATAAAAATAATTTTAATGGTTGCTTTTAATTGTTTAAATGGTTGGGTTGAAAGAAAGATATCAGATATAGTAAAAATAACTGAAAATATTCCTTGAAATCATAGAGTGACTTATCAGTTACAATAAGCAAAATAAAATTACCTTTTAGTTACAAAGCAAAGTAAAATGACTTGCTTAAACAATTTTCGCTAGGTCAGTGACTTTCTAAGAAATCAACTCCTAAAAAAGTTTAAAAGTCTAAAAATTACTTAAATAATCAATTCATCCTCATCTTCTATACATCACAATCAAAAGGGATTAGGATAATATTAGTTACCAGCTTTAACTACAAAAATGTGGTTAATTATTTTAATTTTTTCTTCGGGTGTTCGCTGATGCTCTTTCTTCAACCCCACTTTCTCACAACAAATAAACTTCCCACAGACTTCTACAAAAATGTGACTGAAAACCGTTGAATAAATTTCAGTATGTTATACCTATTAACAAGATGGTGAATGTCCATTCCTTTAGGAGTAACTCACACTAACTTTTCAATTATACATGCTCATAACTCCACTATTCATATTCATTATGTTTATAACTCTCACCTCCTTTATGATTTCAAATATTTAATGCCATATTTATATCATTCTTTTTTATATCTCTGGTAATTAGAGGACGGGAAATCATATCGTATATATACACTTCGAAACACTTGAAAGAAATAAGAAAGCTTTCATCTCTTATCTCTCTTTATCTCTTATTGTTCTTGCTTTCATCTTTTAATATATTGTATTAACTCTTTTAGCTTGTGTATACGGGTAAAAACCGGGCTCATGATATACTCCGGCCACCATTAGGGTAAAACGGGCTCGAAGATGATTGCAAAGGATCGGGATCGAAGTAAAGATCTCGTTGAGTCAGAATTCGGGGGCACGTTGTCTGCCTTCGAAAATATCCGGGTCATGCGTCGAGATCGATCCAAATCCTGGAAGACTTCGGGTAATAAAACACGACCAACAAATATCGATGACCGGCCGAATATCATAGCATGTATCGATGAAGAACTGGCAATCAGTTAAACAGAAGATTTTTTACCTTTTATAGAGTTGTACTTAGAGTAGGATTCCCCAACTATATAAAGGGGGCCTGATAATTCATTAGGGACTAGGTAACACACATTCCAAAGTAATATATTATTATTTCCACTGTTATTGTAAGCTTTTTCTCTCATTCATCAAAATTGTCCACTGTGAGCCTGGATCGAGGGTGAATGTTCACCAAGGCTGGAATCATCCTCCTCGCGTGGTTTGAAATTATTGTAGCTTTACTTGTCCATTCTAACTCGATATATCATTTTGTATCAAATTAATTCACATATCCTTAAAACCACATACAAATTTATTTGCTATCCGATTTTGAGGGTAAATAGTTTGGCGCCCGCCGTGGGGCTAAGGATAATAGTGACAATTTGATACAAATTTCCATAACATACCCTACTTCAAACTTGTTCTCTGAAGTGTCTTTGATTTTAGGTCAAAGTTTAAAATGTCGAACTCTCAATATGCCCCTCTAAACGTGGACTTGAGTCCGGTCATCACGACGAGAATAACAATATAGTACCCAGTGGCGAGGTACCACATGTTGTCCCCATCGAAATTCCGGTCGCGGACTCGATGGACGCTAACTCACATGTGGCCATCAACGCGAATCTGCCTACCGACCCCGAGAACAGCGTCCACGGTGGAGCTAGTGACAGATCCAAAAGAGACACTGATCATGAACTGAGGTCAAGTAGAGATCGGTATCAACCGTACAGCGGTGATCGTAGGGGTAACGGGCCTGGACGAAACATTATGAAAAGTGAAAGGAGAAGCGATTGAGGTCAAAATAACCAAGGACTCATGAGCAAAAGTGGTTTCGACAGGCCTATCGGGCCTAAGGAAGCACCAAGGTTATCGGAGTATAACTTCAACAACTGATGTTGCTGCCATCGTATTTGCCACCATACGCATCAAAGACACCAAGTGGCCTCGACCTCTATAGTCCGATCCAGCCCAAACAGATCCCAACTTAATGTGTAAACATGGCACTCATGGTCATAGGACAGAAGATTGCCGAATTGAGAGAGGAAGTGGCCCGGTTGTTCAACAACGGACATCTTTGGGAATTCCTGAGAGATCGAGCCAAAAACCATTTCAGGAATAGAGATTCTGGTAAGCAGATCGAGCAGGAGGAGCCTCAGCACGTCATTAACATGATCATCGGTGGGTCGACATTTCCGAGGGCTGATATTAAAGCGCACCAAAGTATCCATCACGAGGGAAAAATGGACTCGAGATTACGTACTAGAAGGAACCTTGTCTTTCAACGATGAGGACACTGAAGGCATCGTGCAGTCCCCCAACGACGCACTGGTAATATCTGTACTCATAAATAATCTCGAGTTAAGTGTGTGTTAATTGATCTAGGTAGCTTGGCCAATATCATTAGATCGAGGTTCGTGGAACAACTAGGTCTACAAGACCAAATCATGCCTATAGTCAGAAATCTGAACGGATTCAACATGGCATGTGAGACCACTAACGGGGAGATAACATTACCGATGAACACCGTCGGAACCATCCAGGAAACAAAGTTCTACGTGATCGAAGGAGAAATGAGGTACAATGCTTTGCTCGGGACCGTGGATTCACAACATGAGGGCAGTACCATCGACGCTGCACCAGTTGTTGAAATTCCCAACGCCAGGAGGGATTAAAACAGTTTATGAAGAACAACCAGCCACAAAGGAGATGTTCGCGGTCGACGAGGTGATCTCTCTATCCGCACTTTCGACGTCAAAAAGTCTAAGTCTGGTGGACAAAGAGGAAACCAAATAGCAATTACTGACACCAGCCTCGATCGAACCAGAGAAGCAGGAGACGAGTAAGGACGACGATTATGGAGTTCCCAGGTCTTTCATAGTCCCCGATGATTCTGATGCCACCAAATCAATGGTCAAAGGAGTAGAACAAGTCATATTGATCGAGCATCTACCTGATCTTTAAGTATACCTGGGCACGGGGTTAAGTCCCGAGCTCAGGGAAAAACTCATTCAATTCCTTATATCTAGCATAGATTGTTTCGCTTGGTCCCACCTCGATATGACAGGGATTCCGTTGGAGATAACTACTCACAAGCTGAACCTAGATTCGAAGTTCCATCCGGTGAAGCAGAAAAAGAGGCCTCAGTCCGAAGTCAAGCATGCATTCATCAAGGACGAGGTATCTAAACTCCTTAAAATAGGGTCCATCCGGGAGGTTAAGTACCTAAATTGGTTAGCAAACGTATTAGTAGTCCCTAAAAAGGGGAATAAATTAAGAATGTGTGTATCCTACAAAGACATAAACAACGCATGCCCCAAGGACTCTTTCCCTCTGCCAAACATCGATTGCATGCTCGATTCAACGTCCGGTCACGAGATCCTCAGTTTTTTCGACGCCTATTCGGGGTACAACCAAATTCGGATGGACCTGGACGACTAGGAAAAAACGTCCTTCATCACTAAATGCGGTACCTAATGCTATAACGTAATGCCGTTCGGACCAAATAAATGTCTGTGACACTTAGTAAATCGGATATTCGAAGAGCAAATAGGAAAACTAATGGAGGTTTACATTTATGATATGTTGGTTAAGTCCCTGCGAGCAGAGGACCATTTGAATCATTTGCAGGAAACCTTCAATATATTGAAGAAATACAACATGAAGTTGAAATCGGAGAAATGTGCATTCAGAGTCGGGGTCCGGGAAATTCCTCAGATTCATGGTGGCCAACTGGGTAATTGAGATTAATCCCGATAAAATTAAGGCCATCGAGGACATCACCGTTGTGGATAATGTCAAGGCCGTTCAAAGGTTAATCGGTCGCATAACCACTTTGGGTCAATTCATCTCGAGGTCCTCCGACAAGAGCCATCAGTTCTTCTCGAAGAAGAATAACTTCTCATTGACCCACTGCAGTGTAAACAAGCCTTGGAGGGACTCAAGCGGTACCTCTCGAGCCCACCTGCTTCATACTCTGAAGGTAGACGAGCAATTGTACCTGTACTTAACAGTAAGTGGAGTCCTGGTCAGGGAAGAGGAAGGTACGCAATTTCCGATCTATTATGTTAGCAGAACTCTAGGCGAGGCAGAAACTAGGTATCCTCACATAGAAAAATTGGCGCTCTCTTTGCTAAGTGCCTCTAGGAAGCTAAAACCATATTTTGAATGCCATCCCATATGTGTTGTGACTACTTACCCATAAAGAAATATAATTCATAAACCCGAGCTCCTGGGACGATTGGCCAAATGGGCCGTGGAGATTAGCGGGTACGATATCGAATATTGACCCCGAACCGCCATCTAATCTCAAATTTTGGCGAACTTCACATCGACCCTAATTCCTGAGGTCGAGAAGGAGTTGTTGTTGAACTCGGGGACCTCTTCCGGAATCTGACAGACGGCACCTCTAACGCAAAGGGGTCAGGGCTTGGCATCGTGTTGAAGCCACCAACGGGTAATGTAGTTAGGAAATCTATTAGAACTGTAAAATTGACTAACAACAAGGCCGAGTATAAGGCCATGATTGCAGGTCTTGAACTAGCTAAAAGCTTGGGGGCCGAGGTGATTGAAGCTAAGTGCGATTCCTTCCTCGTAGTGAATCAAGTCAATGGGACGTTCAAAGTCAAAGAGGAACGGATGCGAAGATACCTAGATAAGCTACATGTGACATTACATTGGTTCAGGGAATGGACTTTACAACATGTGCCTCGGGATCAAAACAACGAGGCCGATACTCTTGCTAACTTGGGATCGTCAGTCGACGATGATGAATTCAACTCAGGGACGGTCGTACAACTCATGAAGTTGGTAGTGGAGGAAGGCTATGCCGAGATAAACTCGACAAACTTAACCTGGGACTGGAGAAATAAATACATAGATTACCTGAAGACCGAAAAACTTCCCTCGGATCCTAAAGAATCGAAAGCTCTGCGTACGAAGGTGGCCCGGTTCAGCTTGTCCAAAGACGGCACCCTATTCAGAAGAGCATTCATTGGCCCACTCAACATATGTCTAGGACCGGCAGACACCAAGTATATTTTGATGGAAGTCCACGAGGGCACCTGCGGGAATCACTCGGGTGCCGAGTCATTCGTTCGGAAGATAATCAGCGCCGACTACTACTGGATCGACATGGAAAAAGATGCAAAGGAGTTCGTGCGAAAATGTGACGAATGTTAGAGGCATGCTCTAATGATCCATTAGCCTGGGGAACTGCTGTATTTGGTCTTGTCACCCTAGCTGTTCATGAAATGGGGAATGGACATCATTGGTCCCCTGCCATGGGCGGCCGGTAAGGCTCAATTAATCTTATTTATGACTGATTATTTTTCTAAGTGGGTGAAAGCCCAAGCATTTGAGAAAGTCAGGGAGAAGTAAGTTATCGATTTCATATAGGACCACATTATATGCCGATTCGGATTGCCGGTCGAGATCATGTGCTACAATGGGAAGCAGTTCATTAGCAGCAAAGTGAGCAAGTTTTTCGAGGACCATAAGATCAAAAGGATCCTATCAACACTCTATCACTCTAGTTGAAACGAGCAAGCAGAGTCCACGAACAAAACCATACTCCAAAACCTTAAAAAGAGGTTGACCGACGCCAAAGGAAAATGGAAGGAAATCTTGCTTGAAGTCCTGTGGGCATATCGTACAACCTCAAAATACAGTACCGGGGCCACCCCGTTCTCGTTGGTCTATGGTGCAGAAGCGCTTGTACCAATCGAAGTAGGAGAACTGAGTCTCAGGTTCCAATATGTGACCGAAGAGTCAAATGACAAGGCCATGAGTACGAACCTGGAATTGTTAGACGAAAGGCACGAGGATGCCCTTGTCCGATTGGCCGACCAAAAGCAACGAACCGAAAGATATTACAATCAGAGAGCCAGCCTTCAACACATCAATGTCAGGGAATTGGTGTTAAGAAAGGTGACACTGAGTACCCGGAGCCCGAATGAAGGGAAGCTAGGACCGAATTGGGAAGGTCCATATCGAATTATCGAGATCACCGTCAGAGGATTTTACAAACTCGAAACGGTGAATGGTGAGTGGCTACCAAACAACTGGAACATAACCCACTTAAAACTATTCTACTACTAAGGTACATACCCATTCATTACTTTTCTTTAAATATATTACAAATTAGACTAATGCTTGCAGGTAACGATCAAGGAATGATGCAACTATTAGGCCTGAAAGCACGTGTTTCACTCTTTTTTTCCTTGAACCGATTTTTTCTCAAATGGGTTTTCTGGCAAGGTTTTTAACGAGGCAGCAGTGGATCATGCTAACTTAGAATTGAAGACCGGCTATGAAACGGAGTCAAGATTCACATCAACAGTATCCGAGCCCTCTCTAAGATAAGCCTCGAATACTGGGGGACGTCACCTCGGGTAATGATTTTGGCAAGGAAGGAAACTTCGTACTCAAACGAGTCTGGACGTGGTGGATAGGATTTGTTGTAAGGGCCAAAATGTCAAATGAACCGTGCCCACATAGACCACCTAAGCCATAACATGAAGCTTGTACACATTTACAATCTTGTATGTTGCACAGAAATAAAAGAAAGTTTCTACCTTGCAGATACATATTTTATCTCTTAAAAAGTTACTGTATTTTTTTCCTTAAAAACATCGGGCCTAAGGGCCACCTCCGTCAGAATCTAAGAGATCACCCCCGCTCAGGGACTACCATCATGGACAAGACCGGACAGCTCGGGCTGTGAAGCCCGGAGGCACAAAACCTATTAGGCAGTGTCCGAACTTCAAAGTCTACGACTATACCCATTCGAGGACTGTTGTCCGGGGCAAGCCCGAATGACTCAGGGTAGTAAGCCCATTGGGAAACACCCAAATTTAAGAGGCTACGGCCGTCCTAAAATGGCTCGAAGACGTCCGAGATCCGTAACCAAAACATAAGGCCTTCAAAATTTCTAAGCCGGTTCAAAGGCTACCCTCGGAAAAATTATAATCTAAAAAATTCTAAGTAAACACTTCGGAGAAAGATTCCGGTCATACCGATACCCCATGAGTCTTAAGCAAAATAATATCAAGAACAAGCATTGTTTGAACCCCGAACAAGACCTAATTATTACGTGCTAAGGAATTCAAAATCTTTGCGATCCTAAAGAAAGAAACAAAAAGAAACAAGCTTGAAATTTGTCAAAGGGAAAAATCCTTGTATATATACATAAATTTTACAAAGGCCAGCGGCCTTAACAAAATACAAAAGTACAAAAGAAGAGGAAAATCTACAAGGCTCCTAAGGAGCCCGATTTTCGCTGGAGCCCGCCTCGTCACCGGAACCATCGGGGTCTTTCCCATCCTTGAATCCGCCTGAACCCTCAGAATCTTTCTCTTCCTCGGGGTACGCCAACTTCTTGGAATCGGTTTCGAGCCTCTTAACATTTTCAATCTTGAATAATAAATCGAACCCCCGGGCATGAACTTCCTCGAGAGCCTCCTTCCGGGACTACCACCTCACATACTTGACGATGGCCGTCAGGCGTTCCTGAGCTGCTTCACATCAGCTTTATACTGGCCACCATCTCTTCAGCGTCAGCCGTGGTTATTTATGCCACTGACTTGGCTGCTTCAAGCTCCTTGGATAGGGTATCCTGTGCGGCAACGGCCGAGCCCAACTGAGACTGAAGATCTGCGATATTTTGGGACTGGGTTTCAGCTTTCTCCTTCATCGATCGAAGTTGAGGTCTCCGTCGATGCTAGCTGCTCCCGGGCAGTCACTTTTTCTGAAGCCAATCGGTCTATCTTTCCCTTCCACTCCTCGGCAATGTCCTTGACTTCATCCATCTCGGCCCGGAGCTGGTCGACCCGATCAACCTTCTGCTGGACCTGTGAATTCTGACCGTTAAACACTGTGTCTAGCTCATCATCACAACTTCAAAGATTTTTACCTGTTCCAACAGGTCGGCATGTTCCTTCTGAGACGCATCCAACTCAGATCGGAGGGTCTTGTCTTCTCCTTCACGTTGCTTGCTAAGAAACTTATACGTGCCTCTCTTCTCAGCAAGCTCTTTGACTTCAGCCTCGAGTTGGCTCAACTTATCCCGGTATCGGAGGAAGGTCTTGTGGTGGAGCACCGAGGCCTGCAAAACAAGAAAAGATATTAGAATTATCAAAAATTAGTTCAAATATTATAAGAGATGTTAGAATCATCGAGAATTATCAAGAATTACCTGGTTCGGAGCCTGTTGTGCTTCGTTGAACAGGCATGGTGCGTCTACCTCATTCATTTTGGCCTAGTCTTCTTTGGTTACCAGACACCGGAGGTAACTAGCTATCACTGGGGGGAGGAAAGGATTCGGGCATCCTCGGGAACAGTGATAATGACAGTCCGCTTCCGACCAGGATCCGTGCTCGGAGCAGGGAACCGATTGGTTAATCTCGGGCTCGAGCTAGATCCGCTAGCCCCCGAAGGTGGACTTTTCTTGGCACCTTTAAGTCACCCAATCCGGTAAAATCCTCCGTGGAAGATGAGTCTATACCGTCAAAAAAGCCTCAGAGGGGATCATTCGCTCTATAGACCTCCTCATGGAATCGCTCTTTCGTTATTCGAGCTTCATCAAACATTGATTATGTGAACGAACGCGATCCTGAAATATCTATAACGCCGAGCAGGGCAGGACCGGCATCTTGCGAGTCCTCGGCCCTTACCTTGGAATCAGCCTTGCGAACTTGAGGAGGATTAGCTTTAGTTGTTTCCCCCTCGGCTGCAACCCGTTCCTTGGGGACAGATGGCTCATGGGCCATGAAGATGTTATCCTCCTCGGGCTCGTCTCTAAGCCGGAGGAGTGATTCTGAGACAAGCACTCGGGAGCTGGAGTTTTCCTTTGGCTTAAGAACCAGCTTCCTTCTCGTTTTCTTTTTCTCCGAGCTCGGTGAACTTAGGGCCCTTTTTCTTTTCTTCTCCCCTGCTGTAGCTCCGGGCTGTCTTGAAGCAAAAGAACCGACAGGTAGGTCCTCGTCCCCAACTAAGGGCCTAAGCTTGACGATCTTAGGAAAACCTGCAAAAGGGAAATGAAGGAAAAATAATAAGAACGTGATGTTGAGGAGAAGCCTAACACAACCTGTCCGGGAAAAGAATCTTACCATTGGAACTGGCCTCCCAGCGACCCTTTGAGAGTTTGTGCCACGAGTGCTCGAAGTAGGGCATCTGTGAGATAATACCTTCGGCCCACTCCTTGAGTCGAGGGACAATGTTTGGGACTGGAGCGTAAACAACACCATTGCGAATACCAATAAAAAAAAGAGAGAAAAACATGAAATCAACGTTTGAGGGAAACTTTTACTTACGTGATGCATTCCACTTCTCGGGGAATGGACTGAATTCGGCCGGGATCAAATCCGAGGTCCTCACCCAGACAAAACGACCCTGCCAACCTCGATCCCGATCCTCATCGATGCTCGATAATGGCGCTTTGATGGCCCGGCATGCGAGCTTTATTAGTCCCCCCCCCCCGGAAGATTTAAGGACTGTATAAACAGAGCAGATGATCAATGGTGAAGGTGCAAAAATTGATTTTATTCTCAAAAAATCGGAGGAGGATCATGATCCTCCACAGTGAGGGGGGAATTTGGCCGAGGCATACGTTATACCTCCTGCAGAAGTCTAAGATGACTGAGTCCATCGGGCTGAATGTAAAGGAATAAGTGTAAACACTCAGATATCCCTTGACATGGGTGGTAATAGCCTCTTCGAAATCGGGGACCATGATGTCTTTGTCGGCCCAGTTGCAATCTTTTTGGACCGTGGGGAGGTCCTCTTTGGTGATAGAGCAAATGTATCTCGAGGCATTCTCACGCCGACCTTGTACTGAAGAAGGCTTCTTGACCTTAAAGTCGTCAGCGATCGAACAACCTCCGGGAATGAGCATCTATAAGGGATGTTCAGGATCTGGTTCATCGATAGCCATGTTAGCAGCAGGTCTTCCGAGGTCGACCACATCGAAGTAGCTTCGCCAGTCATTTGGGAAGTAGAAGCAACCTTTTGGGGAACAGATTTTGAGGTTTTTGCATTGTTATAGGGGAAAGCTTGAAAGAGATAGAGAAAGGTTGAAAGCGGGAAACTTAGATGTGTTGGCTAGAGTAGATGATGAGTAAACATTTCAAAGGAATCTCGAATAACGGAGGTAAAAATGCTAGAACGTAAAAAGGAGTAGTAAGATCCTGAGGGTACGAGGGTGGACGGTTTAATGTAAAGTAAAAAATGAACGAAGAGGGGTTATTTATAGTGGTTCATTGATGTTTTACCTCCAAGGATAGCCAACCGGCGGCTGACGTGCATTTAATGCCACTATGACATGACTGACGAGACATTTCGAGCTTTTTGTCGTTTACAACACGATGTATTGGAGAAAGAATTGGGATGCTCATGTCGTTTCTCATCAGCTTGCTTTCCGAGAAATGAGGGGACTATCTGTATATGGGTAAAAACCGGGCTCATAATACAGTCCGGTCTCCATTAGGGTAAAAAAGGCTCGAAGATGATTATGAAGGATCGGGATCGAAGTAAAGGTCTTATCGAGTTAGAATCCGAGGATACGTTTTCCGCCTTAAAAAAAATCGGGGTCATGAGTCGAGATCAATCCAAATCTTGGAAGACGTTGGGTAATCGAACAAGACCAACAGAAGGCCGTAATATCAGCGACCGGCCGAATATCGCGGTGTGGATCTTGGCACGTATCGATGAAGAACCGGCAATCAGTTAAACAGAAGATTTTTTATCTTTTATAGAGTTGTACTTAGAGTACTATATAAAGGGGGGCGGGGGGAGGCTTGATAATGCATTAGGGACTGGGTAACACACATTCCAAAGCAATATATTATTATTTTCACTGTTATTGTAAGCTTTTTCTCTCGTTCATCAAAATTGTCCACTGTGAGCCTGGATCGAGGGTGAATGCTTCACCAAGGCTGGAATCATCCTCCTTGCATGGTTTGAAATTATTGTATCTTTATTCGTCCATTCTAACTCAATTTATCGTTTATATCAAATTAATTCACATATCCTTAAACCACATACAATTTTAATTGTTATTCGATATTGAAGGTAAACAGCTTGGTTTTACAATACTTTATCAGCATGAGACTCTAACCAAATTCATCTCTAAGTTGTGTTTATTTTATTCTTTGAACAAGGTGCATTTCCTTTTTGACTTATTCTAGTACTGCTGCTACGGAAACCTTTTAATGTGGAATCTGCTTTACGTTTAACTTGTGATTATGCTCACTACTATCTGACCTTACAAAATAGAATGATCATTCATCTCACATGCAAAACAGAGTGACCATTATAATTGTTACGCGACGCCTTCCTGAGATGCTTTGGAAGGGTAGCGTAAGGCTAGGTAATCGATGTCCGTCCGATTACCGTCCGCCAAATGAGGTCCCCTCCGCACGCTAGACTAGATTGTCAGTGCCGTGCGGGAAAACCAATTCGAAGGCAACAAGAGAAATGAGCAGCGGAAGCTTTGGTTGGATTTTTGATGATGATTGTATTGATGATGAAAAAGCTATTACAAAGCTAATGCGGTGTCGAGGGGGCGAAGACACCAGTACAGAGAATTGAATGCTTGAAAATGTTTGAATGCTGATACCCCCCTAATAATGCTTAAAAAATAAAAACCCAAATTACAGGAGTAGACCTAATGCGTGCTCAAGGAGCACAATGAATATAAAACAGTAAAACTATTCTATATTTACAATGAAAGGAACTTAGTCTTCTAAGATGTAGAAATACTAAGTCCAATGGCAGCAGCTTTGTCTTGACGATCAGGGTCTGCGCGCGCGGCACTATTGATGATGGACCACGGCGGGGCGCTGGCACTTGTGCTTGGATCATGATTGATGCGCGCGGCCTTGGCTGTGCGCGCGGCATCGTTGGGCTGTGCGGCATTGTCTGCGCGCGCAGCATGATTGACACTCGCAAGCCGCTGGGCGCCGGCAAGGAGTGTTGGTGGGGCGACAGAGGCACTTGCGCACTTGTCACTTGGCGCGGCCAAGACCATGGGGCCGTCCGTGGCGCTAGTCTTTGTGAGGACAAGGCATTGGTTCCGTTTAGCTTGCCTCTTGGCCCTGTTTTGGGCTTTGATGAGATAGCTCCGCACTATCTGTATGGTTTGCTCCCATTCCTTCGAAAAGGTGGCAGCTTTGTGCATTGTGGGCACGTTTGAT
>MCJB01020847.1:1201-102998 GCA_002018475.1 Nicotiana obtusifolia
CTTGACTCCTCAGTTCTTAAGGTTGCCTTTGATTCAAGGGTTTGCAAGGAAGAACTTCAGCTAGGCTTCCTTCTTGTTCCGTCAATTTCTATGTGTTTTCTTCTTCAATTCGTGTGTGTTTGGATGATGGGAACTAATTGGGTGTGTGGGTTCTTTGTAAGAGGTGTTCTTGAGAGCTTTTCTGATGTTTTGGGTTTTATAAAATGAAAAATGAACGAGTTTGGGTGCATTATATAGGTCAGGGGGTCAACAGCTTAATTTCAGCAAAAATGCTGATTTCGCGACGCTTTAGGGACAATTCGCGTTTCGCTTTTCATTTCGCGAAACGCTTTTTGGTCGCGAAATGTGACTTTGGGTACTGTTTCTGTTCGCGACGGGGGAGGGTCGAATTCGCGTTTCGCTTTTTATTTCGCAAAACGCGAACCTGCCGCGAAATCCTTCCTTATGTTTCTGCCTGACTTCGCGACGGGGATGATGGTTGTCGCAATTCTCTTTTTAGTTTGGCGAATCGCTTTCTCGTCGCTTTCTCGGCCTTAGTTTTCTGTCCGTGTTCGCGATGCAGGGAAGGGGGTTTCGCGATTAGCTTTTTATTTCGCGAATCGCGAACCTGTCGCGTTCCTTTCCTTGGACCTTCTGTCCCTGTTCGCGATGGGAGGGGTGGATTTCGCGAATCGCTTTTCCTCTTCGCGATTCGCTTTTCCTCACAGTGCCATCGCTTTTCCTCATTTCTTCTTCTTCTTAATTATTTTCCAACTCTTTTCAATATCCTTCTTGCTTCTGAGCCCTTACACATACAATATAATACTCAACTAGTAGATAAAATTATATCCTTACGCCTTTCGTTTTCCCGCCCTTTTTCTTAACAATTTTCAATATATTTTTCAACCCTTCTACTTACTCTTAGGCCCATATACACTCGCCACGTTACGGCGTAATCACATAGGTAAATTTACGGGGTATTACAATCAGCTCATATGGAGGACTCTTAATGAGGCTCTGCAGTCTCCGTGGATCGGCATTTTCAACCCCAAGATAATCACACAAGTCTTCTTTACCCATTGGCACATCGGTTCCGTGAACATGAGAGGTAGAGCTATGATGGTTCCTGTTAGCATAGAGTTCACGGACCAAACTCAAATTGGCGGGCCCCGGGCAGTCCAAAAATTTCTCCATCCGTGACATGCGCAGTCTGGCGAGTACGTCTAGGAACTGCCTTTCTAAAGCAGTTGTGTTAATTCCCATTTCTGACACATAGCGCCCTGTTGGCACAAAGTTCTGATACCAAACAGCTGCAGCGTCATTAACAAACTCTAATCGAGGGCGAGGCCTGGATTGGACTCGTTATGAACCCTCGTCCACCTGCTTTCCCTTGGACTCTCTCGAGGAGCCCTCTCCCTGTCTTCGCTTCTTTGGAACCAGCGAAGTAGCGGAGGCTTTTCCAAGACCTTTCCCTTTAGCATCATCACGGGCCATAATGTCCTGCAACACGAGCAAATAGAAAAGTGAGCAAGGTGTAATACGTATACCGTAGGTACAATGTCATTAAAAGACCCCACACTTAAACTCTAAGCATAGAAGAAAGTGTTGCAATACAAATTATGGGTATTCAAGACTTCCCCATGTGTCAAAAATTAAATAGTGATCATGGCGACGTGAATAAGCAATAATGACAACGGAAGGTAAAAGCTCAGCACTTTCTATGCTAGTGCTAGAATATAAGTACATTAAGCTATCTTACACAATTATACAACATACATATACAAGAAGAAGGACGTAAGAAGATATGCGGCATCAAATTCCTATCCCTCAACTAGTAAACGTCCCCCCCGAGATACCCCACACGTAGTTCAAACGCCTATACAAGAGTCGTCGGCTACTCAGACTTCACCGGTGCATAAAAAGTCTCATTCAGGCATTTAAACAAACAGCTTGTGTGCATGGAGTGTGTGCTGAAATTTCAACAATGGTGAAGTGTAGTGACCCTCCCGATTTTGACGGAGTAGAGGGAATTCTAGTTTACTACTCTGATAACAAGAAGAATCAAACAATCTTTCGGACACACATACTACCATGAAAAGGTTAAGAGAAGGAGAAGATATGGGGGGTTTTTTGGGGAAGGGAACATGAACATCCATACAAAATAAAATACATTGAAGAAAATAAAAGAGAAGATGAAGGAGAACATGAAGCTTAACATACCTAAAGAATGGAGAGAAGAGAGATTGAAAAGTTGAAATTTTTTTAGTGAAGAAGAAGAAGAAGCACGCGGGCAGCAGGGGGAGGGGGTTTGTTTTTATGTTTTATGTTGTTGAATGTGAGGAATTCGGGTGGGTTGGGGGTGTAAAAAGGGTTATTTGTGTTAGTGGAAAACGGGTAGTGGGTCGGGTTTATCGGGTATGGGTCAAAAATTAAAGAATAAAAAGAAAAAATAAAACACTTATCTGTCACCCCCCCCCAGCCGGCGCCTAGCACCTTTCCTGGCGCTGGGGGGTCTCGAACATACTGCCCGGGGCGCCACAGGCAGCGCTGGACGCTGATTTCCGCTTCTCATTTTTTTTTTTGTATCACTTATATGTCTTACAACATTACATCTAATAATTGTATACATAATTGTATTTCCCTATCTAGTCTAAAAGAATAAAACAAGAAGTTAAACTAAGAAAACAATAAAAATTGGGTTGCCTCCCAACAAGTGCCTGATTTAACGTCGCGGCACGATTAAGATTCGTCCTATCAATCAGGCTTGATTTTGAGCCTTCGAGCTTTCTCAATATATGGCCTGAGATGGGTCAAATCGACAGACCTTTCCAACTCTTCTGCTTTTCTGAACCTCGGGACGTTGTTGCCGGAAATATCCAGTACTTTCTTAATTTCTTCCATCGTTCCATCTTTACTATTTTCCACCTCCCCAATCAATGCTCGTTCAATAGGATCAACTGGGCTCATATGTGACAATAATGAAGTAGAATTATTCTCTACCACAGAGATCATTGAAAATTCTTCATAGTGAGGTGGCAACCTGAGTGCTTTATAAACTTTGAACACCTCCTCTTGGTCACCTACTCTCGTTGTCATTTTTCCTTCACAAACATCAATAATTGCTCGGCTCGTGGCTAAGAATGGACACCCCAAAATAAATGGGACGTCCTGGTCAGGCTCGTAATCCAAGATGATAAAGTCAGCAGGAAATATGAACGAACCAACTTGGACCAGTACATCTTCAATCACTCCCTCAGGCTGAGCGAGGGAGCAATCAGCTAGTTGTAAGGTAACTGTTGTTGGGCGTGGATCACCCAACCCCAAATGTTTGAATACTGAGAGTGGCATCAAGTTTATACTCGCTCCAGATCACATAGAGCTCTTCCTACGACATGTTTCCCAATAGAAATTTGAATGGTGAAGCTACCCGGATCCTTCAATTTCTATGGTAGCTTGCCTTGGATTCTAGAATTACACTCCTCGGTGAGTGCCACAGTCTCGAACTCAGTCAACCTCCTTTTATTGGCCACAATATCCTTGATATACTTTGCATATTTAGGCACTTCTTGCAATATATCGACCAACGGAATGTTGATTTGTACCTGCCTCAAAATGTCAAGGAACTCTTTGTACGCCTCATTATCCCTCAGTTTTTGTAATCTCTGTGGAAATGGAGGTAGTGGCCTCGCAGCCAATTGTGGGGGTTGCTTAGCTCCTGCCTCTTCAGCCGGCTTCTCAAATTCCTCAGCTTTCTCTGTTGTTGCCTCTATGGTGATCGGCTTTTCATTAAAGGTCACCTGCTTCTTCTTTTTAGACTCTACCTCTTCCAGTTGTCGCCCGTTTCTCAATGATACAGCATTAAGTGCCGCCCTTGGGTTTGCTTCAGTATCACTGGGTAGAGCTCTAGCTGGTCTAGTATTTTGAGCCCTGTCCAGCTGTCCCAATTGGCGCTCCAGATTCCTCACTGTTGTGGTGAGTGTTTGGTATTCTGTCTTTAGCTGTTTATTGTCTTGCACCAGCTACTTCAATAATTCATTTGTGTTATCTTCTACTTATTGAGGTTGCCTTTGTGGTTGATTATAATTCCTTGGTGGTCTAACAGGATTCTGCTGCTGTTGATGTCCCATGAAAAGTTGGGATGATTCCTCCAATTCGGGTTGTAGGTGTTCCCATATTGTGTATTTTGATTCAATGGCCCCCTATTCTGTTGTCCCACATAATATATGGATTCCGGATTTGTGGGGTACAGGTCACTTGTATGGTTGTCACCACACATCTCACAGCACAACAGCATCTATTGGACCTGTTGTCTTGGTTGAACCTGCTGCATCGTCATTCTGTTCATCTGATTGGCCAGTTTTGCCATCTCTGCTCTCATAACTACGAGGTCATCCTGTTCAATCAACCCAGCTCCCTTTTGTTTAATTGCTCTGCGCGAGGCACCGTCACCTTGCAAATTATGATCATTGGCCGTGAAATTGTTCAGCAGGAGTTGGATTTCACTATAGGGCTTGGCCATGCAACTGCCCCCACAAGCTGAGTCGAGGTTCATTTTTGAAGCTTCATCTAGCCCATCGACAAAAGTATGTCCCAGGACCTCATCCGTCTGGCAATGGTGTGGACAATCCTTAAGCTGCTTCTTATATCTTTCCCATGCTTGCCGAAGAGTTTCTCCTTCCCGTTGTTCGAATCCCAGAATCTGGTTTCTTAGTGACTTTGTCTTCTTGGTTGGAAAAAATTTAATTAGGAATTTTCTGGCCAGGTCATCCCATGTGTAGATAGAATTTGTAGGCTCCTTTTGCAGCCATTCCTTTGCTTCCCCCAAAAGTGAAAAGGGAAACAATGTCAACCTCACTTAATCCTTAGAGATTTTTGGATAATTATAAGTATTTGTGATTTCCAAACAATTATAGATATGTCTCTGTGGATCTTCATGGGACAGTCTCACATACTGCCCTGTAGATTGGATCAGCTGCACCATATATTGTTTTAGCTCAAAGTGCCCCGTGATTCAGGTTTTACAATTGCCTTAGTCATGTTGGCAAGATTGGGTCTTGCAGCTTCAATCACTGCTCGTTCCACATTACCGACCATCTCGATTGGCTGTGGTTGAACGACAATGTCCAACTCTCTGTTAATTCTAGTTCTAGCTTCTATCTCCCTCCTTACTCTGTGTAGTGTTCGTTCAATTTCTGGATCGAAAGGAAGAAGGTTGTTTGCGCTTCTACTCCTCCGCATTCAATAGAAGAGCCTGTGTGTGCAAACAACATAAGCCGATGAGGAAAACTTGAACAAATAACAAATATAAGCATAAGTCGGTAAAGTAGCAGATTTTTAAGTCCCCGGCAACGGCACCAAAAACTTGTTGCTCCCTAACGCACACGCAAGTATACGCGGTCGACAAGTAATATAGGATGTTGAGTCCAGGTTATCGTACCCACAGGGACTTAATTTAACTACTTACTAACGTATTAATATTGCTATTTAAGCAAGCAAAAATATGAATTCAATAACTTGATTTTTCTAAACTACAACTCTAATTTATAACTAGTATTATCAAAGAACAAATTAAGTGTTGTTTAGTCAATAGAAACAAATATTTCAGGGTTGTGATTATTTTACCAATCCTATTGTGTTCTAATTAACTTCCCGTTCATATAATTCACTTATGGTTGCTAATTAATCGATAAACGTTCTCATAGCCTTCTTCCGAAGTACTATTCGCCTATTCTTAATAAAATTAACACCTATATTCCTATTGAATTAATCTACCAAGAACGCAATAAAAACACGATATTCAATTAAGCATGGTGATTAAGTATATTCCTATCCTAACCACGAATCCGCTCCCCCTTAAAAGGTTAAGAACATGCTTTCTTCAATTCTTCTCTAATCTAAACATAGTTTTCCGAAACATAGCATAGATAGTTGATAGAACCTAATTGATGGCCAAACAATTAAGCAATTAAACATAGAATTGAAGAAACAACCATATAATCATGAATTATAATCAAGAATTTGTTAACTTCGAACACAAATATTCATGGCTAATCACAACCCCGGAACAAGGGGTGATTAGCCACTCATGCTAAAAGCAATCAAAATATAGAGTATTGAATAAACTATAAAAATACTAGAAAAGGATGAAGAACTGATGATTGATGCTTCTGTGCGATGTTTCGTTGTGTTTTTACCTCCCAAATCACGTTCTATATGTCCCTCTTGGGTTTGGATGTGTTTATATATGTGTTGGGAAGGGGTAGGGTCGAAAATAGTAGACTTCTAGACGAAATAGGACAACTTCCGACGTCAGCGCCCTGGCTGGCGCCAGGTGCCCCCTAGGGCGCTGCGTCTAGTGCCCTTTCTCTGACTCTCTGCCCCCGGCGCCACAGGTGGCGCCAGGTGCTGCCTGTGGTGCCCAATGCTCCTTCGTGCGCTTTTGTCTCGTTCTAGCTTATTTCTCGCTCGTTTCACCCCCAATTGCTCCCGACTCATTCCTACACATAAAAACACTTTAATTTAACATGAATCGTAGCAATTAACATCCCATTCATAAAACAAAATCCAAATATGAGGTGATTTACATAGAAATATATATCTTTTACACTAAACATCACTAGGTAAGCCTAACAAATAGCAACCACTGAACAGATATGTAAACACAAGATACTGAAAGAGACCAAATAATGGATAAAAACTGTCTGTAAGTAGAATCTCACAAATTCACACTCCAAACTCGGCGGAACTAAGTCATAAGCTCTACAGAGTATAATAAGAGTAGCTACTACATCACAGTCTGAAAGCAAGTAAAACAGTAAATTAGGATAAAGGAAGGTGACTCCGAGGCCTGCGGATGCCGAGCAGGCATACCTTTATGTCTTCGATAAATACAGTTAGCAGGGGAAATCTTTATATACCGACACGAGCAGACCTCACTGCATCTGCATAAAAAGATATACCGAAGCATAGTATGAGTACACCACAACGGTACTCAGCGAGTATCAAGCCTAACCTCAGTAGAGTAGTGACGAGGCCAGGTCAAGACACTTACTAGGATATGATCTAGATAGCATAAAATGAAATACGGATATAAATGGGAAGTAGGAAAGCAGCTAATACGGAACAAGATGCTAGCAAGATCTAACACGGAAAATCAATAGTAGAAATAACATGAAATAGGCGACTAAAGTGATAAAAAGATCATGTACGGACTACAACTACTTGAATGAGAACGACCCGAGAAACAAGAAATATTCCTTCCACAACACTTTGCAACAGGAAATAACAGAAAGAATCACAACGAGGTATGCCTCGTGTACAATGAGAAAACAACGTGTAACCATGATAGTAGATAACACTAACTCACAATAAAGGAAATAATCTTCAATAATGAGTATCAAATAACAAAAGTCAACAAATAATGGGGCAACATGAACCATTAATTCAACAATGATAATTAACAATGAAGAGATAACATGTGACAATAAAGGGGCAACAAGTTCAACTAAAGCATGGGAGCAATTTAGCAAGTAGGATGTAGAAAAAATACTAAACAAGTCAACTAAGGCATTTAAGGATAATCTAACACAATTAAGTATTATTTGACTATGAGGATTTAGAACATAATATGCAATTTCAATTAAATCATGAAAATTGTCTAAGTAGCCTAAACCGGTCAAATACTACGTACAACCCGTGTACCCACTCGTTACCTCGCATACACGGATTTTACTTAGAACAATTGAATCAAACAATACCAATCCTAAGGGGTAGTTCCCTCACACGAAGTTAAGCAAGACACATACCTCAATTAAGCCAATTCAATACTCACAAATAGCTTTTCCCTTACAATCCGCCTCCACACGGCTGAAATATAACAAAAATCAATTCCATAACATCAAACAAATGCTATGAAATTTCAATTGCAATAGATAAAGTTAAGATTTTTAAACTTTTTCCAAAACGTCAATAAAAGTCAACCGGGGGCCCGCTAGTCAAAACCTGGGTTCAATGATAGATTCCATCTACCCATGACCCCACGAGTTCATATATGTGATTAGTTTCAAAATCCGAGTCCAAACTGACTCTCAAAACTCAATTTCTTAGTTTTCAAAAATTTGACAAAGTTTCATAAGTTTCTACTTTGATTCGCATGATTTTGATGTTAAAATCTAAGATAGGTTAATGGAATATGATTAGAAATAGAAATAGATTAGGATCACTTACCCAAGGTTTGTAGTTAAAATCCCCTCTCCAGATCGCCTCCTACCGAGTCTTGGGTTCAAAAATGAGAAAATGAACTCAAAAATCCTGTCTTTCAGCTATTTGTCCAGTCGCAGATGTCGCATTTGTGACCTGGACCCCGCAATGCGAAGAATCTCTCGCAAGTGCGAAGACCCTCCCATCTCTGCTATCATCGCAATTGTGACGAATAGTTCGCAATTGCGAACAATGGACCTTCGCAATTGCGACCAAAGTGATCGCAAATGCGAACTAGCTCATTCCCTGCACACTTCGCAAATGCGAACACTGGGTTTGCAAATGCGAACCCAACAGGCTTGGCTCAACTTTGCAAATGCAAACTCAGACCTCGCAATTGTGAGATCTGAGGCCAGTGCAGAAACCAGCAACTCTTTTGATTCCAACCACACTCTGCTAAGCGTCTGAAACTCACCCGAGCCCTCGGGGCTCCAGGCCAAATATTCAAACAAGTCTATAAGCATCATATAAACTCGCCCGCACGATCAAATCATGAAAATAACATCTAAAAGTATGAACTGAACTCTAAAACACATGATTATCAAAGCAATTTTCAAGAACTTCTAAAATTTCAACTTAGCATCCGAATCCTATCAAATCAACTCCGAAAGATGCCAAATATTTCAGACAAGTTCTTATTGCCATAACAGACCTATTCTGAGTCCCAATATCAAATTGTTAGCACAATAGCTAAAAGTCAACCTACGGTCAAACTTTTCAACTTAAAATTGCCAAAATTCGGCAAATGAACACATATCGAGCTACAGACTTCCAAAATCAATTCCGGGCAGCGCAAGTCCAAAGCATGATATGAAGCTATCAGAGCCATAAAAGCACAGTTCCGGGGTTGTTTTTACAAAAGTAAAATTTTGGTCAACATTTTCAAATTAAAGCTTCTAAGTCTAGAATGATGGGCCCAAATCAACTCGAAAGCCTCCCGGAACGAAACAAATCAACCCGCAAGTCATAAATATATAAACACACAAGTGTGAAGCAATAAAAGGGGTAACAGGGTAAATTACACAAAACGGCCGATCGGGTCGTTACATTCTCTCCCTCTTAATATAAACGTTCATCCTCGAACGTGCATAAGGACATACCTGAAGTTGATGAAAAGATGAGGATAATGACTTCGCATGTCGTGCTCGGTCTTCCAGGTTGCCTCCTCGACTGGATGACCCCTACATTGAACCTTCATTGAAGCAATATCCTTTGACTTTAACTTTCGGACCTGCCGGTCCAAGATGGCCACCGACTCCTTAACATTAGACAAATCCTTGTCCAACTGGACTGAGCTAAAGTCTAACACATGAGCCGGATCACTGTGATACTTCCGGAGCATAGAAACATGGAATACTGGATGAACTACAGCAAGACTAGGTGGCAGCGCAAGCTTGTAAGCCACCTCTCCAATCCTCTCAAGAATCTCAAAAGATTAGATATACCTTGGGCTCAACTTGCCTTTCTTCCCGATTATAAAACCCTTCATGCACGAACCCGGAGCAAGACTCGCGCCCCAACCATGAATGCAACGTCGCGAACCCTCCGATCCGCATAAGTCTTCCGTTTAGATTGGGCTATACGAAGCCAATCTTGAATCAGTTTAACCTTTTCCAAAGCAGAACCAAGTCTGTACCCAATAGCCTAGCCTCGCCTGGCTCAAACCAACCCACAGGAGACCGACACCGCCTCCCATATATTGCCTCATACGGTGCCATTTGAATGCTCGACTGGTAGCTGTTGTTGTAGGCAAATTCCGCAAGCGGCAAAAACTAATCCTAAGAACCCCCAAACTCCATCACACACGCATGAATCATATCCTCCAATATCTGAATAGTGCTCGGAATATCAGTCCGTCTGAGGGTGAAGTGCTCTAGTCAACTCCACCCGTGTGCCTAGTTCATGCTGCACGGTCCTCTAGAACTATGATATAAACTGCGTACCCCGGTCAGAGATGATGGATACCGGTACGCAATGAAGTCTGACAATCTCACAAATATAAACATGAGCCAGCTGCTCTGAAGAATAAGTAGTTATCACTGGAATGAAATCAACCAACTTGGTCAACCTATGCAAAATCATCCATACTGCATCGAACTTCCTCTTAGTCTGCGGAAGCCTAACAACAAAATCCATAGTAACCCGCTCCCATTTCCACTCTGGAATCTCTAGCCTCTGAAGCAATCCACCTCGCCGTTGATGCTCATATTTCACCTGCTGACAATTTGGGCACCGAGCTATATACTCCACTATGTATTTCTTCATTCTCCTCCACCAATAGTGCTGCCTCAAGTCCTGATACATCTTAGCAGCACCCGGATGAATGGAGTACTACGAATTGTGAGCCTCCTGAAGAATCAACTCATGCAACCCGTCTACATTAGGCATACATAGCCCGCATTGCATCAGTAACACAACGTCATCCGCGATAGTGACCTCCTTGGCATCGCCATGCTGAACCGTGTCCTTGAGGACAAGCAAATGGGGGTCGCCATACTGACACTCTCTGATACGCATATAGAGAAGACCAAGAAACCACTCAGGCAAGAACTCGACTAGGCTCTGAAACATCCGATCTAACAAACTGGTTGACTAAGGCCTGAACCTCTAATGCTAATGGACTCTCTGCTACTAGTAGATATGCTAAACTGCCCAAGCTCTCTGCCTTTTGACTCAAGGCATCGGCCACCACATTGGCCTTCCCGTGATGATATAGAATGATGATATCATAGTCCTTAAGTAACTCCAACCACCTCCACTGCTGCAAGTTAAGATCCTTCTATTTAAATAGATGTTGTAGACTCCAGTGGTCGGTAAAGACCTCATAGAGACACCATATAAATAGTGTCGCCAGATCTACAATGCATGAACAATGGCTGCCAACTCCAAATCGTGGACTGGATAATTCTTCTCATGAGTCCTCAACTGTCGAGCCACATAAGCAATTACCCTACCGTCTTGCACTAGAACCGCGCCAAGGTCAACACGTGACACATCACAATACACAGTATAAGACCCCGAGCCCGCAGGCAACACCAATACTGGGGTTGTGGTCAAACTAATCTTGAGCTTTTGAAAGCTCGCTTCACACTCCTCGGTCCATCTGAAGAGAGCACCCTTCTGGGTCAATTTGGTCTTAGGTGCAGTAATAGATGAGAAACCCTCTACGAATAAACGTTAATACCCGACCAAATCAAGCTCAGTAGCTGAAGACGGTCTGCGCCAACTCTACACCGCCTCAATCTTCTTCAGATCTACCTTAATCCCCTCACTCAACACCACATGACCCAAAAATGCCACCGAATCAAGCTAGAATTTACACTTTGAGAGCTTTGCATATAACTTCTTCTATCTCAAGGTCTGGAGCACAATCCTCAAGTGCTGCTCATGATCTTCCCGACTGCGGGAGTACACTAGAATATCATCAATAAACACAATGACGAATGAATCAAGATAAGGCAGGTATACACTATTCATCGGGTGCATAAATGTTGTCGGGGCATTAGTCAGCCTGAAAGACATCACGAGGAACTCGTATTGACCATACCAGTCCTAAATGTAGTCTTCGGAATGTCCGAATCCCGAATCTTCAACTGATGATAACACGACCGCAAATCAATCTTGGAGAACACTTTGGCATCCTACAACTGATCAAATAGGTTATCAATGCATGGAAATGGATACCGGTTCTTCACTGTAACCTTATTCAACTGACGATAATCAATACACATGCGCATAGATCCATCCTTCTTTTTCACAAACAAGACAGAGCACCCCAGGGCGACACTATAAGTCAAATGAATCCCTTATCAAGAAACTCTTGTAACTGTTCCTTTAACTCTTTCAGCTCTGCTGGGGCCATACGATATGGTGGAATAGAAATGGGCTGAGTGCCCGGCAACAAGTCAATGCCAAAATCGATATCCCTGTCGGGCAACGTCCCTAGAAGATTTGCTGGAATTACATGATGAAAGTCTCTCACCATCGGAACTAACTCATCGGTAGGAGTGTCAGCACTGACATCCCCCACAATGGCAAGATAAGCATTACTCCCCTTCTCAACCATCCGCTGAGCCTTTATAAATGATATAACCCTGCTAGGAATATAATCTAATGCACTCCTCCACTCTAACCATGGTAAACCTGGCATAGTTAGCATCTCAGTCTTGGCGTGATAATCAAGAATAACATGATAGGGTGACAACCAGTCCATGCCCAAGATAAAATCAAAGTCTACCATACTAAGCAACAACAGATCAAATCTAATCTCAAAACCACCAATAACCACTAGACATGACCGACACACACGGTCCACAATAATAGAATCTCCCACAGGTGTATATATATAAACAGGAGAACTCAAGGAATCATAGGATATACCCAAATATGGAGAAAAGTAAGATGATACATAGGATTAAGTGGAGCCTATATCAAATAAGACTGATGCATCTCTTTGACTGGTGATGTCCAAATCCACTACTAAAAAGTAAATGGACATAGTCACATGCAATATAATTTACCCAAATTTGAGTTGGGGTCGAATCCCACAGAGAACAATATGTAGGCGATTAGGCGTGTAAGAGAAGTATCACTTGTTATGCTAAGTCAAACACTTCGAAAGGTTTTAGAAAATATTTATGTCTAAATGCGAAAATATAATCTAACCTAGAAAGCAAGTAAAATGATCAATGGCTACAAGCATGGATACACAGGGAATTACACTCAAGTAACGATCTAATGTATTTCATGATTTTACAAATATGAACGAGTTTATGTTAACTAGCCTCGAGTAATAATTCTATATTAGCTTCTTCTGAAGACTAACAAGACTTCCTAATTGAATTATCTTTTACACCTGAATATGACTACGAGTAGTTCAATCCTATCCCTAGGTAGAATCTATAAAATGAGGGTTAACACCTCAAGTTCTTGTTAATTAATATTTCCCAACCCCAAATTATCTTTTCCAAAATTAGTTCGAAGTTAATGGGAGTGTCCTACAGTTAGCTAATCCCTTTAGAAACGTTAAATTAACAAGAATAATTAAAGAAACAATAACTCACTTCAACATAAATAAAAATCGTTCAATACATAAGTACAACAAGATATTTAATCCACACTTTAAATATGAATATTCCCGTAAACAAGATTCAAGTGTTGGAAAAAATATTAGACACTTAGATATTCAATACAAAGCCAGGAAATGAAGAAATGAACATAAGTAGGTAAGAAATTCTCAACCAAAAGCTTCAAATCTTCAAGACTCAAATGTGTGTGCAAGAACCCTAGCTCCAAAACTTGTGTTCTCTAGTCAAGAGATGTCAAAGATGTCCAGAGATTGGCCAAAGATGTGTTTTCAATAAGCTAGGTCGTGTATTTGTGGGTTTGGAATGGAGAAAATGTGAATTACCAAGTTTGTCTGGAGCTGGAGCATGTTGAACGCACCTGCAGAAGGATCATCGCAGGTGCAGATCTGCAGATGCGGAACGCTGCACGCATATGCGATGATGAGAGGATATTTGCATTTCCCAAGAAAGGGGCCATGAACGTAGAAGCGCGTACGCAGGAGCGGACTGCCTATCATAGAAGATCTTTTGCAGATGCGAATGACCCACCGCATATGTGATCTCAGTGAAGATTTTCTATTTCACATATGCGGCCTGTTACTCGCAGATGCGAGTCCGCAGAAGTGGTAATTCTCTCGCAGGTGCGAGACCACTTGGAGCAGTTTATCACTTGTACAACCATTTTTGTTCAATTCCATTCCATTTAATCTCAACTCTCTTCAAGACTCATTGTACCTAAAAATCTGGCAATACACACCATAACCAACCTTATACTATAATTAAAGGACAAAAAAAAAAAAAAGACTAAAATAAATGGTAAAATCACCACTCATCAATGACTAACAGGAACAATACCTGTAATGACTGAGTCATAAGCAACTACCTCTATCCTAGTAGGAAGAGCATAATATCTGGCCTAGCCTCTCCCCTTAGGGTGACCTTTACCTGCCCGACCGCCACCTCTAGCTAGCTGAGCGGGTGGAGCGGCAACTGGGGAAATAATTATGGCTTGAGAAGTCTGCAGGCCTGACTGAATCCGTAGAGCCTGAGTAGTGTAGGAAGGTGCACCACTACTGAGTCTGGGGCAGTCTCTTACCATGTGGCAGGTATCACCACACTCAAAACAAGCTCTCGGTGGCCGTGGAGGCTGTGGCTGGCTCGGACCTGGTCAGTTGGACTGACTGCTAAAGGCACCCTGTGTAGGGAGTGCACTAGAAAGTGGCTGAGCAAAGTGTGCAACCTGGGACCTCGATGCAACCGGAGCACCACCAGAAGCTGGAAGTGCCAAATTAACTGGGCGGCTCACATAGCCCCTACCATGACGAGCTGAAGCTGCAGTGTGACCATCACTAAATCCCCCTATGCCACGAAGCCTTCTGGCCTCCTTATCCTCTCTATCAAGGTCTCGCAAACCCTCCAATATCCTTGCGATCTAAACCACTTGCTCAGACGGAGTGTCTGATTCCAAATCGCTGGCCGCGGTGCATCTAATACTCTGGTTTAGCCCCTCGATAAATCGACAAACTCGCGCCCTAATTGTGGAAACTAGGACTGGTGCATGCTTGGACAAATCACTGAATCAGACAGCATACTTCGACACTGACATGGTACACAGGTGCAACCGCTCAAACTCTGCACACCAAGCATCCCAAATGGTCTGAGGAACAAACTCTATCAAGAAGAACTCTGGAAACCGATCCCATGTGAGTGAAGCTACCTTAGCTAGGATACCCACCTCATACGCCCGCCACCAATGATATGCCGCTTCCTTCATCTGGAATGTAGTAAAAGCAACCCCACTCATCTCTATAATGCCCATGGTGCGGAGAATACAGTGGCGCTCCTTAAGAAAACCATGTGCATCCTCCAAAGCCAAACCACTGAAAGTAGGAGGGTGGTACTTCTTGAACCTTTCGAGCCTGAGCTGCTCTTCCTCATATGCTGCTGCCTAACCACAGGTTCAACAGGAGCAACTGGTTATACCGGTAAAACCTCTAGGACATGATCAACCTGGACCCGCTACTCTAGGTTATAGGTCGTTGGAGTCTATGCTTCTCCCCTAGCTTGAGATTCGGCTGGTGCAAGTGGGATCAACCCAGCCGGAGCTTAAGGTGCTGAACATGCTCATGAACTGTGCGAGGGTCTCTTGAAGTGCGGGGGTGACAATAGGCGCCTTGGGTGTCTGAACCCCGACTAATATACTAGTGGCTCCTCTATCGCAGCTCGGGCAGGTGCTGTGGCTGCACCCCGTGCCCATCCTCAGCCTCTGCTCCGGCCTCGCCTCTCACGACTTTAGCCGAGGGCGCAGGTGTCTGATCGTCGGATCCTGCGGTGCTTGTCTTCACCATCTGTGAGAGAATAGAAAGTCAAAGATTTAGTTTTCAAAATCAACTAATTCGCACGCTAAGGAATCAAAGAAGTGAAGTTGTCCTAACAGTTTTGTAGCCTCTCGAAGATAAGTACAGACGTCTCCATACCGATCCGTAAGACTCTACTAAACATGCTTATGACTCGTAATACCTATGAACCTAGAGCTATGATACCAACCTGTCACGATCCCAATTTCCCTCCGTAGGATGTCGTGATGGCACCTAGTCTCTATTACTAGGTAAGCCTAACAAATAGCAACCACTGAACAGATATGTAATACAAGATACGGAAAGCGACTGAATAATGGATAAAAATCGTCTATAAGTAGAATTTCACAAATTCACACCCCAAAACCGGTGGAACTGAATCATAATCTCTATAGAGTATAACAAGAGTAGCCACTACATCACTGTCTAAAAGTAAGTACAATGGTAAATGAGGATAAAGGAAGGTGACTCCGAGGCCTGTGGACGCCGAGCATGCATACCTTCAAGTCTCCGATAAATGCACCTGCCAGGGGATATCTATATCTACTGGCATGAGCAAACATACCCTACACAACAAGATGTGCAGAAGCATAGTATGAGTACACCACAAAAGTGCCCAGCAAGCATCAAGCCTAACCTTAGTAGAGTAGTGACGAGGCCAGGTCAGGACACCTACTAGAATATGAAATAGACAGTATAAAATGAAATACAGATATAAATGGGAAGTGGGAAAGCAGCTAATACGGAACAAAATGCTAGCATGATCTAACACGAAAAATCAACAGTAGAAATAGCATGAAAGAAGCAACTAAAGTGATACAAAGATCATGTATGGACAACAACTACTAGAATGATAACGACTGGAGAAACAAAAAATATTTCTTCCACGACACTTCGCAACATGAAATAATAGCAAGAAACACAACGAGGTATCGCCTCGTGTATAATGAAATCAAACTGAGGTAATGCCTCATATAATCAAGAATAACAACCGATGTACCGCCTTGTATTCACATTTCTCAATTTAAATCACAATCCTTCCTTATGCCGCCGTGTGAGCCTTACATTTGAAAAATAAGTTGTGAAAACAGGTTTCCCGAAATAGCTACATGCACTATAGCCCGACTTATGATGCCATGTGGCTTCACGTAGTTCCCCGACAAATAACACGCACATAAGTCCCACCTTATACCGCCGCATGCACATCAACCCAAGACATATGTTGCCACATGCGCATCAACATCACATCACAATAACAACTCACACCACAAGTGCCCACATATCACAACTTGCCAACAACAACAATATAAAATAACTCAATAATGAGAAAACAACGTGTAACCATGATAGTAGATAAGGCTAACTCACAATAAAGGAAATAATCTTCAACAATGAGTATCAAATGACGAAAGTCAACAAATAAAGGGGCAACATGAACAATTAATTCAACAATGATAATTAACAATGAAGAGATAACATGTGACAATAAAGGGGCAACAAGTTCAACTAAAGCATGGGAGCAACTTAGCAAGTAGCATGTAGAACAAATACTAAACAAGTCAACTAAGGCATTTAAGGATAATCTAACACAATTAAGGATTATTTGACTATGAGGATTTAGAACATAGTATGCAATTTCAATTAAAGCATGAAATAGTCTAAGTAGCCTAAACTGGTCAAATACTACGTTCAACCCGTGTACCCACTTGTCACCTTGCGTACACAGATTTCAGTTAGCACAATTGAATCAAACAATACCAATCCTAAGGGACAGTTCCTCCACACGAAGTTAGGCAAGACATGTACCTCAATTAGGCCAATTCAATAACATCAAACAAATGCTAGGGAATTCAATTGCAATAGATAAAGTTAAGATTTTAATACTTTTCCCAAAGAGTCAATAAAAGTCAACGCAGGGCTCGCCCGGCCAAAACCTTGGTCCAATGGTAGATTCTGTCTACCCATGGCCCCACGAGTTCATATGTGTGATTAGTTTCAAAATTCGAGTCCAAATTGACTCTCAAAACTCAATTTCTTAGTTTTCAAAACTTTGACAAAGTTTCATAAGTTTCTACTTTGATTCGCATGATTTTGATGTTAAAATCTAAGATAGGTTGATGGAATATGATTAGAAACAGAAATAGATTGGGATCACTTACCCAAGGTTTGTAGGTGAAAATCCCCTCTCCAGATCGCCTCTTACCGAGTCTAGGGTTCAAAAATGAGAGAATGAACTCAAAAATCCTGTCTTTCAGCTATTTGTCCAGTTGCAGATGTTGCATTTTCGACATGGGGTTCGCAATTGCGAACCTCGTAGATGCGAAGACCCTCCCATCTCTGCTATCATCGCAATTGCGATGAATAGTTTGCAATTGCGAACAATGGACCTTCACAAATGCGAACTAGCTCATTCCCAACACACTTGGCAAATGCGAACATTGGGTTCGCAAATGTGAAACTCACCCGAGTTCTCCAGGAATCAAACCAAACATTCACATAAGTCTAAAACATCCTTCAAATCAAATCACGAAAATAAGATCTAAACTACGAACTGAACTCTAAAACGCATGATTTTGAAGAACTTCTAAAATTTCAACTAAGCCCGCGAATCCTATCAAATCAACTCCGAACGACCCCAAATTTTGCAGACAAGTTTTAAATTCCATAACAGACCTATTTCAAGTCCCAAAATCAAATTTCAAGCTGAATAGCTAAAAGTCAACCTACGGACTTTTAAAATCAATTTCGCGCATACGCCCAAGTCCGAAATCATGATACAAATCTATCGGAGTCATAAAACACAGTTCTAGGGTTGTTTTCATAAAATTCAAAGTCTGGTCAACATTTTCAAATTAAAGCTTCTAAGTCTAGAATCAACGGTCCAAATCAACCCGAAAGGCTCCCAGAAAGAAACTAATCAATCCCATAAGTTAAAATGACATAAGCACACAAGTGTGAAGAAATAAAAGGGGTAACAGGGCGCAATCACACAAAACGACCGATCGGGTCGTTACAATATGATAAGAACAACAATTAATCAAATATAGTAAAATACAAGAAGGACAAAATAAAGGGGTAACAATAACAGTGCAATCAACAAGCCTTTTCAACATAGAGTGTACAGCAAGAATTACAATCGAGGCACCACACCTCATATACACATTTCACAATTTACAATCACAATATTCCTTATATCGAGCGTGAGCCCTACAAAAATAGTTTTTCCTCAAATACCTACCCGTGCTTTTGCCCCCTTATCTTATCACGTGGTTTCAAGTAATTCTCTTACTAGAAACACGTGTATTAATCCCACCTTATCTCGCCGCATGCACATTGTTGCTCCCTATTTTCGACTAGTCAAAACAAGATTAAACTTGTGATTTCTCTATTGTTGATAAAAGAGAGTCGGGCCACCTAATATTTAAAGGTATACTAGGGTGCCCATTTAATTACTAAGTCATATTCATTATTAGTCTGCTAACCTGTGAGATTATGGGTAAGGGTTCTTTTTTTTTTCTAAGGGGAAAGTGTTAGACATCCCTTAAAATATACCTGAGGTAGCTCTAAGTTTGGGATCAATTATTCATACTGTACCTTAGTTAATATTAAAGACTACGGCTTATTATATACCTAAGGGAGAATAAAAGGAGCGTGAAACCTTTAAAGGGATGTGAATTTATGAAGGAGTCTAAAAATATATTGGTGGATATAATTAAAGAGTTTTTGAAATATGGATGTAAATGGTTTGTATTTACAAAGCCCGTGAAAAGAGGTTAAGTTAGAAAATACTTGATTTATAGAATGGATGTTCATGTAACTCTAAGAGATGTTTATAAGAAAGTGAACCTAAAATATGCCTTGGTTTTAAAACTTGAAGAAAAGCGGTCTTTTGAAAATCCATCTGGGGCGATAGTACTTCACCTTTTATGAAAATTCTGATTTGCCTCTTTGATGATAAAGCTTGCTATTCGGATCTGACTTCTTTTTGAATAAGGGCCTGTTGTTTTCTTTTTCACTACGTTTGGGTTTCAAAACTTGTTAAGATAAGTAGGTGAGCGCGAAATATTGTAATAAACAAATTATAATTAGCGAAATGGGTATTAGTTACTAACTAATTCCTTTTAAATCCTATATTATTTAAGGGTTGCCTATATTTCATATGACACTAAAGAATAAAATAAAGTATGTAATCTAATATATGAGTATTATAAACATGTGAGATAGATAATAACAAAATATAATAAAATGCAATAAGACAGTATCTAAACTAGCGAAGCAGTAGACAATAATAAGGAGTTGAGGAAAAAAGAGGACTAGACTCTGGTAATTGGGCGTCAAGAAGGTAGGCCCAACAATAAAGAGATGTAACGACCCGACCAATCGCTTTTAGAGTTGTAGCCCCATTCCCCCATTTACTATTCATTACCTTCTTAATTGTTATTATGTGACTTGTCGGGGCAGTTGGTTTGGGTCCCGAGAGGTTTTGAAATGAATTGAGACACTTAGTCTCAAGGTTGAAAGCTTGGTTGAAAAAGTTGACTGGATGTTGACTTGTGTGTAAACGACTTCGGAATAGAGTCTTGATGATTCCATTAGCTCCGTTGGGTGATTTTGGACTTAGGAGTTTGTTTGGATTGTGAATTGGAGGTCCGTAGTTGAATTAGGCTTGAAACGATGAAAGTTAGAAACTTAGAAGCTTGACCGAGAGTGGACTTTAAGGATACCAGGCTCGGAATTGGGTTCCGGGAGTTGGAGTAGGTATGTAGTGTAATTTGTAACTTGTGCGCAATATTTGAGGTCAATCGAATTTGATTTGATAGGTTTCGGCATCATTTGTAGAAGTTGGAATTCCTTAGTTTCGTTAGGCTTGAATTGGTATGGTTGGATTTGTGGCGGAATGGGCTTCCAGATTTTCTTTTGTTAGACTCTGAGACGTAGGCTCGAGGGTCGAATTTTGAGTCGACTTTTTGACTTTGGATTAATAACTTAGTATTTTCTTACGTAAATGAGTCTTTTAGCTCGCATTGATTATATCGAACTGTTGTGGCTAGATTCGAGTCTTTTGGTTATTAATTCTAAACTTGGTTCTGAGGGTATAAAACCCCGAATATTGTGTCATGTGATTGGTGTTGAGGCGACGTACATGCTAGTTGACGGGCGTGTGGGCGTGCCCCATAGTGATTGTGTCTTGGTCAATTCCATGGAATTATATAGTTGTATAATCTGTTGGCATCCGTATATTCTTCATGTGTTATAGAAATTGAGCTTCAAATCATGTTAAAAATCATGCGTAGGCTATGTGTTGATATTGTAGGGACCCACAGAGGTCGTGTTACATGTTGAATTATTTGTTAAATTTTAACTTTCTATTCAGTCACAATTTATACTTGCGTATTATATCTCAGTCTCTGTTGTTCTTTATTGATATATTATATCATCGCCGTTTGAGCTGTTTATCATGATTATTGAGAGCCCAAGAGACTGGAGAGATTGATGACTGAGTGAGGCCTAGGGCCTAATTTTGAGGATATTTATGGGATCGGGCTGCACACCGCAGCATGTTTATTTAATTTATGCCATGAGGTTTATTTAATTTATGCCATGATTGGATTATTATAGCGCTTTGGCTGAAGGAGCCCATCTGGAGTCTGCACATCTATAGTGAACGCAGGTACCTACTAAGTGCAAGTGCGAGTGCCGAGTGACTGTGAGGAATGAGTGACTGTGAGGTTGGAGTGGATAGGAGGACCGAGTGACTGTTACTCAGAGAAATGCACTTGATTTCATTACTGTGTACTTCAGCTGGCCTATATCACTGTCATGTAGTATCCGAGAGATACTATATCCTATTTCAATTGAACTTGACATGAATAAACTGTTTTGGCTTCAAATTTCAAACTTGAAAGCATGCCTATTTTCCTGCATTGTATTTTCTGTAATTGAACTGTCTCCGTGAAGCTCGTCACTACTTTCAGTCTAATAGTTAGTCTTGTTACTTACTGAGTTGGTTGTACTCATGCTGCACCCTACACTTCATGTGTAGATCTAGGTGTTTTTGGATACGGTGGGTGCCGATTATCTGAGCAGCTTGGTCATTCGGAGATTCTGAGGTAGCTGCCCGATGTTCGCAGACCTTGACTCTCCCTCCCTATCTTTCAACTTTATGTATTTAGTTTCAGTTTTTCATAGACAATATTTTCAGACTTGTGTTGTATAGACGCTCATGTACTCAGTGACACCCTGGTTTTGAAAAAAAAATTTAGTTTAGTCAAGCAACTTGGTTGGTTCCCACTGAGAGGGAGAGATTAGGAGGTTCATTGATGGCCTCACCTATCAGTTGCGTTTTGCTATGACTCGGGAAAGTGTATCTGGTGCTCGGTTCAACGAGGTGGTTGATATTGCTCGGCAACTAGAGATGGTTCGTAGCTAGGAGCGTGAGGAGAGGGAGGCCAAGAGGCCTCGTGGATCGGGTGGTTTCAACGTTGTTCCTTTTGGGGGTCAGTTCTACCACAGCAAGGGTCATCCTTATAGGCACGCCCAAATGGCTCATCCAGTTCATCCTGGTGCATCATCCAGCCATGGTTCATACAGTGCTCGCTAGGGTCAGTCATCTCTTAGTGCCCTTCCAGCTCGGAGTTCATCCTGTGCTCCATTAGTTTAGGGTTCATCTATAGCAAGTCTTTCAAACAGTTACTATAGTACTCGGGGCCCGATTTAGTCCCCACCACCACTGAGGAGTTGTTTTGAGTGCGGTGAGTTTGGGCATATGTGGAGACCTTGTCCTTGTCAGCCAGAAGGTCCAGTGCAGCAGAGGAGTCAGGATACACACTAGTTACTTCACCACCCGCCCAGCCAGCTCGGGGTGGAGCCCAAGCAGCTAGGGGTCGCCCTAGAGTCCTTAGTCCCATCTGCTCATGTATCCACGCCAGTTGGCGATACTATTGTTGTGGACCGTGTATATTGGTCATGTGTAGTGACTATTGGGGTATTGGAGACTAGAGTTGATCTCTTATTGCTTAGTATGGTTGATTTCGGCGTGATCTTGGGTATGGATTGGTTGTCTCCATGTCATGCTATGCTGGATTGTCACGCTAAGACTGTGACGTTAAAGATGCCGGGGTTTCCAAGGATCGAGTGTCGAGGTTTTCTAGATTATGTTCCCAGCATAGTGATTTCATATCTGAAGGCCCAACGGATGGTTGGGAAGGGTTGTTTATCTTATTTGGCCTTTGTGAGGGATGTTGGTGCTGACACTCCTACTATTGATTCTGTTCCGGTGTTGCGAGATTTTCCGGATGTGTTTCCTGTAGACCTATCGGGCATGCTGCCCAACAGGGATATTGACTTTGGTAGTGACTTGGTGCCGCGCAATCAGCACATTTCTATTCCTCTATATCGTATGTCACCAGCTGAGTTGAAGGAACTAAAAGAACAACTTCAGGAACTTCTTGATAAGGGGTTTATTAGGCCTAGTGTGTCACCTTGGGATGCACCAGTTCTGTTTGTTAACAAGAAGGCCAGTACTATGCGGATGTGCACCGACTATAGGCAGTTGAACAAAGTTACAATCAAGAACAAGTACCCTTTGCCGCACATTGATGATATATTTGACCAGCTTCATGGAGCGAGGGTGTTCTCTAAGATTGATTTGAGGTCTGGGTATCACCAGTTGAAGATTCGGGGATATTCTAAGGACGACATGCAGGACCCGTTATGGTCATTCTGTGTTCCTTGTGATATCTTTTGGGCTGACCAACGCCCCAACAACATTTATGCATCTGATGAATAGTGTATTTCATCCTTATCTCGACTCATTTGTCATAGTATTCAATGATGATATCCTGGTGTACTCTCTTAGCCAGGAGGAGCACGCCCAACATTTAAGGAGTGTGTTTTAGCGGTTGAGGGAGGAGAAGCTTTATGCCAAGTTCTCCAAGTGTGAGTTTTGGCTTAGTTCAGTGGCATTCTTCGGGCATGTGATGTCTAGTGAGGGGATTCAGGTGGATCCAAAAAAGATAGAGGTGGTTCAAAGTTGGCCCAGGCCGTCCTCAGCTACGGAAATTCGGAGCTTTCTCGGCTTGGCCGGTTATTATCTTCACTTCGTGGAGGGTTTCTCGTCTATTGCATCTCCTTTGACATACAATAGACCCAAAAGGGTGCTACTTTCAGGTCGTCGAATGAATGTGAGGAGAGCTTCCAGAAGCTCAGGACTGCCTTGATCACATCTCCAGTTCTAGAGTTGCCTTCAGCTTCAGTCTCTTATACAGAGTATTATGATGCTTCTCAGATTGGTATTGGGTGTGTCTTGATACATGAGGGTAGAGTGATTGCTTATGCTTCCCGTCAATTGAAGCCTCATGAAAAGAACTACCACGTCCATGATTTGGAGTTGGGTGCCATAGTTCATGCATTGACGATTTGGAGGCATTATCTCTACGGTGTGTCTTGTGAGGTACTTATGGATCATTGTAGTCTCCAACATTTGTTCAAACAAAAGCATCTAAATTTGAGGCAGCAAAAATTGTTGGAGCTGCCAAAGGACTATGATACTACTATTCTATATCATCCCGGGAAGGCCGATGTGCTGGCCGATGCCTTGAGTAGAAAGGCGGTGAGTATGGGTAGCCTTGCATTGATTGCTGTTGGTGAGAGACCACTTGCAGTTGACGCTCAGGCCTTGGCCAACCAGTTTGTGAGATTAGATATTTCGGAGCCCAACCGGGTTCTAGCTTGGGTTGTTTCTCGGTCTTCCTTATATGATCGCATCAGAGAGCGCCAGTATGATAATCCTCCCTTTCTTGTCCTTAAGGACACGGTTCAGCACGGTGATGCCAGGGATGTTACTATTCGGGATGATGGGGTGTTGAGGATGCAGGGTGGGATTTGTGTGCCCAATGTGGATGGCTTACGTGAGTTGATTCTTGAGGAGGCCCATAGTTCGTGGTATTTCATTCATCCGAGTGCCGCAAATATATACTAGGACTTGAGAAAGCACTATTGGTGGAGGAGAATAAAGAATGATATAGTAGGGTTTGTAGCTTGGTGCCTAAATTGCCAGCAGGTGAAGTATGAGCATCAAAGATCGGGTGAATTACTTCAGGGGCTTGAGATTCCAATATGGAAATGGGAGCGTATCACCATGGATTTTGTAGTTGGGCTCCCACGGACTTCGAGGAAGTTTGATGCTATTTGGGTGATTGTGGATCGAATGACCAAGTCCCCGCACTTCATTCTACTTGGGACTACTTATTCTTTGGAGCGGTTAGCTGAGATTTACATCTGCGAGATTGTTCGCCTTCACGATGTGCCAGTGTTCATCGTTTCAGATCGGGGCACGCAGTTTACATCGCAGTTCTAGAAGCCGTGCAGTGAGATTTTGGCACCCAAGTTGAGATGAGTACATCATTTCACCCTCAGACGGACTGTTCATTCCCTGCTTAATTGTTGTTATGTGACTACCGGTTTCAGAATGAATTGAGACACTTAGTCTCAAGGTTGAAAGCTTAAGTAGAAAAGATTGACCGAATGTTGACTTATGTTTAAACGACTCAGGAATAGAGTCTTGATTGTGACTTTGAGGTCCGTAGTTGAATTAGGCTTGAAACGGAGAAAGTTGGAAATTTAAAAGTTTGACCGAGAGTGGACTTTGTGGATACCGGGCATAGAATGGGGTTCCGGGAGTTGGAGTAGGTGCGCGGTGTCATTTGTGACTTGTCTGCAAAATTTGAGGTCGTCGGACATGATTTGATAGGTTTCAGCATCATTTGTAGAAGTTGGAATTCCTTATTTTTCATTATGTTTGAATTGGGGTGCGATTCGTGTTTTGGATGTTGTTTGATGTCATTTGAGTGCTCGACTAAGTTCGTATCATGTTTTCAGACTTGTTGATATTTTTGGTTGAGGTCCCGTGGGCCTCAAGTGGAGTTCGGATGATTTTTCGGATCAAGTTTAGAGTCAAAAGGGGTGTTGTAGCTAAAGCCTTCTGGTGTAAACGCACCTGCGGAGCTTTGGTCGGAGGAGAGAGCTCGCAGGTGCGGGAACGGGAAGCGCATATTCGACTTTTGCAGGGAGAGGGTGCATTTGTTGCAGGTGCGAGGGAACTTTCCACACCTGCATGGTTGCAGATGCGGCTACTGGAGCGCAGAAGCAAAAACCGAAATGGGGGCTGGGTCCACAGAAGCTGCAGTGTGGCTCGTAGGAGCGAGTCCTCGGGGGCAGAATCATGGTCTGCAAGAGCGGAGGAACACACCGAAGTAGGAGAAGGGTCGCTTATGCGACGCCGCAGAAGCAGGTAATTTGGCGTAGGTGTGAGAAGACCTGAATAGTGTATTAGAAACAAAGGTTCCGTGGTTTTGTTCATTTTGTACATTTCAAGCTCGGGATTAGGCGATTTTTGACAGGATTTTCGAGGGGTTTCTTGAGGTAAGTCACTTGTGGTTAAAATGCAATAAATATGTTTTCCCATTAATTTTCCCACCTAGATTGTGTGGTTTTGAGGTGTAATTTTGGCGTTTGAGGCTAGGGATTTGGAGAGTTTAAATTGGGGATTTGGGTGTCGATTTGGTGTTGGATTTTGATATGTTTGGTATGGTTGGACTCAAGGCAGAATGGGCTTTCGGATTCTGTGACTTTTGTTGGATTCCGAGACGTGGGCCCGAGGGCCGACTTTTGAGTCGACTTTTTGACTTTTGATTAATAACTTAGTATTTCTTATGGAAATGATTCTTTTATATCGTGTTGATTGTATCGAACTGTTGTGGCTAGATTCGAGGCATTTGGAGGCCGATTCGCGAGGCAATGGCGTGTTGGAGTAGGAATTTTATGTCATGTGATTGGTGTTGAGGTGATGCACATGCTAGGTGATAGGTGTGTGGACGTGCACCATAGTAATTGTGACTTGGTCAATGCCATGGAACTATATAGTTGTATAATCTGTTGGCATCCATATATTCTCCAGGTGTAATAGAAATTGAGCTATAAATCATGTTAGAAATCATGCATAGGCTATGTGTTGATACTGTAGGGACCCACAGAGGTCGTGTTACATGTTTAATTATCTCCTAAATTGCCACTTTGTACTCAGTCACAGTATTTACTTGCATATTATATCTCAATCTATGTTGTTTTTCATTGATACATTATATCATCATTGTTTTGGCTGTTTATCATGATTATTGAGAGCCCGAGCGACTGGAGAGATTGATGACTGAGTGAGGCCGAGGTCCTGATATTGAGGATATTTATGGGATGGGGCTGCACGTTGCTGCACGTTGCTGCATATTTATTTGATTTGTGCCATGATTTGCTTATTATAGCGCTTGGGCTGAAGGAGCCCCTTCGAAATCTGCACGCCCACAGAGAGCGCGGGTACCTACTGAGTGCCGAGCACGAGTGCCGAGTGACTGTGAGGAATGAGTGACTATGAGGTTGGAGTGGATGGGAGGACTGAGTGACCGTTACTCTGAGAATATGCACTTGATTTCATTACTGTGTACTTCATCTAGCCTATATCACTGTCATGTAGTATCTGAGAGATACTATATCCTATTTCAATTGAACTTGACATGAATAAACTGTTTTGGCTTCAAATTTCAAACTTGAAAGCATGCCTATTTTCCTGTATTGTATTTTCTGTAATTGAACTGTCTCCGTAAAGCTTGTCACTACTTTCAGTCCAATAGTTAGTCTTGTTACTTACTGAGTTGGTTGTACTCATGCTGCACCCTGCACTTCATGTGTAGATCCAGGTGTTTTTAGATACGGTGGGTGCCGATTATCTGAGCAGCTTGATCATTCGGAGATTTTGAGGTAGCTGCCCGATGTTCGCAGACCTTGACTCTCCCTCCCTATCTTTCAGCTTTATGTATTTAGTTTCAGTTTTTCATAGACAGTATTTTCCGACTTGTGTTGTAGACGCTCATGTACTCAGTGATACTCTGGTTTTGGGAAATTTTTTTGAGTTGAATTTTGACCCCTTTTACTCAGTTTATGAAAGCTTCAAATTATTTAAACCTGTGTTAGTTCAGTTTTCGCTTAAAAGTGTTTGAAATATTTTGAGGTGTCGGATTGACTAGTACCACGTTAGGCGCCATCACGACAGGCTAGGTTTCCAATGCTCAAATACTATTAGAAATTATACTATTAAGGTAGTTATACATGGCAAATAATTCATTGAAAACCTCTCGTTGTTATTAAACCCTAAACCCCTAAGAACCAAAAGTGTCAATGAATTAAGGGCTAAGGAGGGAGTTCAACTCAAGGTCGATGCCCCTTTGAATCCCCCGATACTTCAAAGTTCCCAAGGGACTCAAAGCCCAGGGCAATGCTTGTGTTGGGGAGAGCAGCCCAACCTAGAGTCAAACTCCACTCCCAAATACCCCTAACCACTAACGACTTATTTTTCCCAATAGGTTTAAGTTCCAATGAGGCCCTTTCAATGTAGAACAAATGGTATAATATCACCTACCACAGAAGTATACTTTCCCTTCTAACAGAATAATATAACGGTACGCAAGAATTTCTACATTTTCTAACACCAAATGAAAATCCACATGTTAGGTAAATCTGAAGGTCAGACTTTCGAGCACATATAGGAGAGAAACATAAACATTATAACATACTGTTAAAGGTCCAAACATTTGGGAAAAAACACAGTCAAGGGGAAGGTAAGAATACATAGTTCATATATGCAGCAACGCAAGAAATACAGATACTCCTGCCCCGGCAAACTAATTGTGAGTTGATTAGCTTAAGTCTTGCCACTAGCACATGAATGGGTTAATAGCACTACTTGGAACTTTAGAAGGGAATCAGTAAAGGTTCAGACAAAAAGTTAAACTAACTACTTTTACAGAAGTTATCAGAGATATAAAAAGCATGATCAACACTCTCAATATGACTGCAGGTTCACAGATTTGAACATGGAATTCCTAAGGTGCTAAACCGGATCACATTCATAACAGTAATAACCTTAAATAAACTATTATGTTCAATCAGTAGCAATAAGGAACTTCTCATAGGATTGAAAAATTAAATTCAACTTCAAACTAGCAGAAAAGAGAGGACTTAGTTTAACTTCAAAGAAAAAGCATGGAATCATGAATTCATGAAGACAAATAGGGATACATGCAATATTCAGTAATTTATACATAGACACTTCAAATGGGGTTGTGATTCTATACAGACAGGGGAGCTTTACATGTTATAAAATTAAGTTAGCCATGTCATGAAGGGAGGGAGTTATAGACAAGGGAAGGATTATACTAAAACAGGTTCAGCTCAAGTGTACAGGCTAAAATTAGCCTATGAATATTAGGCAATCATGTTCAATTGAAAACATTTATCACTCAATTATAACAACAATGACCATGTCCTGTTTTTTATGAAAAGACAACTTGAGAATAATTGGATGTAAGCATTGTAAAGTCGGCACCGTCAGAATAAGTGATTAAAGACAAGACAGTACTATATCAAGCAGGTTTTGCCTTAAACATGTAACTGAAGGCTTTGTCTAAACATGAGGCAGTGTGTTAAGCTTAACAACAATTACCAGTCAACTACAACAAACATAATTATGACTTAACTTTCTATGAAAAGGAGAGATTTAATCTTAGCAGTATGTATACAGTAGAGTGATTGATATTCATATAAAGAAAATTTCAACTCAACAAGACCGTTTCATACAAATGCAATCAATGATTAGATATAATCATGAGAATGTCATAGTGATAGGCCAGAAGTTGCCTTCAAAGTTAGCAGATACAGATATAGAGAAGGAAAGCATCCAAACACTTAGATTTTTCATGCTTCAGTTAAATGGTGGATGATATGAACTTATGAACTTTTCAGATTTGTCTCAGTTAGGATTATCGACCCCAAGACAAACGGAATGCAGGGAAACAATATGTGGAGGTAGAGATCGCAAAAAAATCATCAATGAAAGACTATGAAGTTTAGTTAAACATGAGCAGTCATTTAAAGCACATTAAGGGAAATTAATCATGTATACTATTTAGATTAAGAAACAAAAGTCATTTGAGGTCACATAACATCCTGATTAACATTGATTAAAGACTTAGAAGCATGATAAGTGATCACAAGTAGACAACATCTTATCATAAACTGAAAATAACATTTTTATACTATTTATAAGCATCATAAACGACTATAGTTCGCAGAAGACAACAAGCATGTTCATAATATTCAAATAAGATGATCAAAAGAGAAATGTTAGAGGTGTACTGACCTTCTCGAGGGCAGTAGACCAAAAAAAATATTTTTTCTTAATTGCCTAAGACCAAAGCTTCAAGCTCGAAGCAACGAAAGTACTCGGGAAAAATAAAGGAAATCAGTAAGAAACTCTAGGTTTTTCTTTGAAATCTCAGAATTGCTCTTAGATGGTTGTTCTTTCGTCTAGTTGGTGATTCTAGGTTGTGGTAGATGATGTTAGATGAGAACATTAAAGGCTCTAGGGTTTCAAACGGATTCAAAATCATGAGTGGAAAGTGACGAAAGATTGATGATATGGCAAAATCGAGTGAAAATCAGAGAGACAGAGGGGAAAATAAAGTCGAGTTTAGCTAAGCATCGACCATTGAAGTTTTGGACCAGCGGTTAAACTGTAATGTCTAGAGGTCACTGAGTGACCTTTGGACATCCAATCCCCATGATGAACTCTGAGATCGACCCATGCATGATCCGATTTGACATAACACGAAGGAAATTCGGAGATTTGAAGTTGCATCCTTGAGTCTAGGGTTCATTCTTGGGTGTTTTGAATTTTGAGTGATGAGGTTGAAAATAGCCGGCTGGATTTGTGGATTTTAGAGGGCAAAAGGTGGGTTCAGGCTTGATCTTTGACTCATGAGAGAAAATCATATGATTTCTCTTTCGAGCTAAGGGTTTCGGATTAGGGGTCTTGAATTTGTGATTGAAAAAAGAAAGTATCACCAGGATTCATGGTGTAGCAGAGACAGAACGGATGATTTAGGGTAATTTCAAGTGACGTTGCACGAATTTGTGCAAGGTTTGGGACATTGATGGTTGATGGGATGAGACAAAAGAGAGAGGAAAAGGAAAGGAAGGGCGGCTGGTCTTTGATGGAATGATTAGGGTTTTGGGGGAATAGGAGTCCGTCTCTAGGTTAAAGACGAGAGATGGAACGGGAGCCGTTGGATCTATTGATTAACGACTCCGATTATTTTGATAATTGGAAATTTATAAATGATTTAAGTGGGAAAATGGGTGGCCGTTTGATTACTTTGACCAGATAGTTGAGATTAGACCTCTGTGGTCTAAATTAAAGAGAAAACGAAGACCAATTGTGAGCCGTTGATCTGAGGAACAAACGACTCAGATTCGCGGTGTTTCTTGTTTGAGTGTTATGGAGAGGTGATGTGGTGCGCGTTGATTGGTTGGAAGTGATGGCAAGGATTGCCACCTGGGATGAGATGTGGTTGTTTGGGTTGGGTTTATTTCGGATTGGGCTTGTCATTTGGGCCAAAAGTAATTTAAAAGATCACTTTGCTAATTAGTTGAGAATTGCAATTGTAGCCTTTTGTTTTTTGATCCCTTTTCGAAATTAATTTGATTAAACTTACACAATTTTTAATAAAATATGGTAAAATTATAATTATTATATATACTACTAATTACTTTAATTGTTTATTTGTAAATACTTCATTTTTTGGTATTATAGCACTAATTTCAAAATACTAAAATAGTAATCTAATTAACTAGAAATTAAAGAATAATTCATTAAACTAATTATAGAACCTATGTAATTTATATATAAAAGTTATTTTAATTATCTTAAAAGAGTAAAAATATTTGTAATTATATAATATTAATACTACATGATTAATTTTAAAGCTAATATTAAATTAATTTTTAAAAATAAATATATTTAACTAGAAAACACTTAAAAAATATTTATTGTAAATTATTAAGTATAAGTAAATTAATTTAAAAAGGGAGGGTCAAAATTTGTTGTCAACACACATCAACCCCTATCCTTATACCGCCGCATGCGCATCAATAACACAACACAATAATCAACTCGCACCACATGTGTCCATATGCCACAGCATTGCCAAAATCAATGATACTGATGTTACCAAAACATATAGCTCAAAGCTCAACCACAATGTGTACAAGAATCTCATTAGCAAAAAAAGGGATGAGAAACAACTCAACAAGGAAATATGTCCCAATGATTTAGCCACTTCAACCATAATGTTTCAATAGCTTTCACAACTATAACTTCAATAACTCCACAATGAAGTACAAACAACCGAAATCCTACGGGTAGTTTTTCCTACACCAAGTTAGGCAAGAAACTTACCTTGACTAGGCCAAATCAACACTCAAAAATAGCTTTTCCCTTAAAATCCGCCCCCACATGGCTCAAATCTAACCAAAAATGACTTGATATTTGTCACGACCCAAAATCCAACTAGTCGTGATGGCACATAACCTAACGCACTAGGTAAGCCAAATAATAGTAAACATAATTTAATAATAAAATTTAGAGTCAAAAGTGAAATAACTAAATCTTTTTACAACTCCTCAAGGAATGGTAGTACAAGTCATGAGCCACTAAGATTTCGATTTACAAACCGAAACGAGAAATAATACAATATTTGTTTGAAATTTACATGAAATAGAATCTCAAATCTGGAACTACCAAGTACTAGTGGTAGCGAAATCTGGAACGCAGTACATCTTAAATGCTATCTCCAATCATTCACAGCAATATCAGCTCCAAAATCTGCATGCAAGGTGCAGAAGTGAAGTATAAAGTCAACCGACCTATGTACTCAATAAGTATCTAACTAACCTGGTGAGATAAAAGAAGCAGGAACTATAAATGATACTCACTAACACCTGTACAATTCATAATTTCAACAAGTATAGAACATATATGTGATCAAAACAGGAAATCTTGGGTAAAACCACTTTGATGCTCAAAATTCTTTGTTTTAAAGTGTTCTGCTCAGTCAACAATACAGCATATAAGGAAAATATGCAAGCAAATTCGGTAACAGCCCAGGAAATTGCAAGTAAACATGAAATGTAATGACCACATATCAGTCGGTTGCGGCGCGCAACCCAATCCAATAACACTAACCAGCTCTCCTAGAGCTGACATCAACCAGAAACCTATCGGTTTCTCACAATCCGCGTGTACACCATCAAAAGAGAAACATGAAAGGGTGACCCTAGGGGTATGGATCCATATCCATACATTGCATGGACAACTCACATGCTAATAATATCAACCGCACAGACAACTCACGTGCTGTACAAACAACTCACATGCTATAATATCAATGTATGGATCCACACAGACAAGTCACGTGCTATAATATCAGTATCTGGATCCACACGGACAATTCAAATGCTAATAATATAATTACTACATGGACAACTCACATGCAGCACGGATAATCACGTGCAAATATTCACAAATTGCCCGAAGTGGTCACAGGGTCAATATCACAATCCGCCCAACATGTTCACAGGCATAACAACATAATCCGCCCAGCATAATCACAGGCATAACAACACAATCCGCCCAGCGTGGTCACAGGCATAACAACACAATCCGCCCAGCATGGTCACAGGAATAACAACACAATCCACCCAGCGTGGTCATAGGCATCCAGTCCAAATCATATCACAGAGAAGCAATATACAAGAATACATGTATGTGATCAACGAATATCCAGTTTCATGCTTCTAGACAGGTATAAGTGACATGCTAAAGTTTATTCATGTGCAAAGTGTGCTATCATAGCTCAAATTAGAATTCCATAACAGAATAGCAGTTACCAAGTTAAGTCAGGGAATTAGCCTCTTCATTACCTCAATATTGCTCAAATAGCTCACAACAATATTACAAATATGGGAACATTTTAGCTTAAAGCTTGATAGTCAATTCTAGGCATATCATAGCCTAAGCACTACCTCGAGCATGGATGAATATCCTGGTGCACGCACAAGGGCTCAAACCCCTCATATATGCGCACTCATAGTATGTAGCTATCACAAATAATTCAGGAAACTAGTGCCTCAAAAAAATTTAGATAGGATACTCACCTCAATGAAGCAAAAGCAATTACCGAGCAAGCCAAACAACAAACTAGAAATGCCATCTGTAACAACCTCTGAATGGCTCGAACTAGAAAAAACAACTCAAATACATCAAATAATGCCACAGGAAACCAACCCAAATGATCAAGGTCGAATCTTCAATCAATAAATAAAAGTCAACCAAAAAATCAAATCCAAGACCGCACCTCGGAACACGACAAAACTTACAATATCTGATAACTCATTCAACTACGAGTCCAACCATGCTAATTTCACTCAAATCCGACTCCGAATCGATATTTAAAACTCAAAAATTCACTTTAGGAAAGTTTAGACAAAAACCCTCAATTTTTCTTTTGAAATCATCAATCAAATGTCAAAAATAAAAGATGGATTCATAGAATATAATCAAAACCGAGTAGAAAACACTTACCCCAATTCATGTGGTGAAAATTGTATCTAAATTCGCCCAAATCCTATTCATAGCTCAAAATATGATAAAATAACTCGAATTCCGAAAATAGAGTACTTAAAGGTCTGCTCCAGATATACACTTCGCGAATGCAGAAAGACCCTCGCGTTCGCGATAAACAAAATCTCACCGCCACAAAAGACCCTACACGTTCGTGGCACAGACCTCGCGAACATGATGCACAGTAGATCCAGACCTTCGCAAACGCAGCTACTACTTCGCGAACGCGGACATTATAGCCAGCTCCTAGCCCATCAACTCAACTCTACGCGTATGCGATCTGACTGACGTGAATGCGATGCTCAGACCTCACAAAGGTATTCGAACACTATTACCCTGTTGCAAACGCGATGAAGAAATAACCCAGCTCCAGATTTCCTATACACAATCGCATTCAACCTTCGCGATCGCAAAGGACACCAGCAACAACAGAAACCAACAACATGTACATGGAGGAAAATGGTCTGAAATCGATCCAAAACATGGCCGAGCCCCTCGGGACCCTGTCCGAACGTACCAATAAGTCCCAAAACATAACAATGGCCTACACGAGGCCTCAAATCACCCATAAACAACATCAAAATGACGAATCGAACATCAAATCAAATATTATGAACTTTTAAACTTTCAACTTCCAAAACTCATGTCCAACCATATCAAATCAACCCGGAATGACCTCAAAGTTTGCACACAAGTCCCAAATGACATAACGAAGCTATTCCAATTCCCGGAACCACAATCCGAACCTGATATCATCAAAGTCAAATATCGGTTAAACATCTGAATTTTCTAAAGCTTCAAATTGTCAACTTTCGGTAATTAGCGCCAAAACATTCTAGAAACATCCAAATGCAAATCCGAACATACATGTCACGACCCCATATCCACTATAGGCCGTGATGGCGACTAACATCGCCGTTAGGCAAGTCAACACTTAATTATTCATTTTATTAGTTTTAAAATCATGAATATTATTTGGATAGAAAGGTCAGTGCATTAAAATAAATCATAATTACTTACAGTTTAATTAAAATAGAAAGTAAAAGTGCGCCAATGTGAATCAATCCAAAAAAACTTCTAGAACAACCCCCAAAATCTGGTGTCACAAGTGCATGAGCATCTAATAGAAGGTACAATAACAATACAACATCTGTCTGAAAATATAAGTTAGACAGGGAAATGTAAATAACTCTGAGGGAGTCTCTGTGTGATGCGGATCGTAACAAGGGGTGCAGCTCACTGAAAGTCGCTGCAATAGCCGCTCCTTTGCGCCCAAAAGACCACTAGAGAAATATACCTACACAATAAGTGTAGAAGTGTAGCGTGAGTGCGTAAATCGATGTGTACCCAGTAAGTATCTAGCCTAACCCCAGAGAAGTAGTAACGAGGGGTCGACATCGATACTTACTAGTGGTCCAATAAATCAAATACAGAAGAAAGTAAGCAAGTATGAGGCATGGTAAATAAACAATATAAACAAATATAGGTACGTGATACAATCCTCCTCTAGACATTAAACACTAGCTCTCAATTATCGATTACCTCCTCAACCAGAGTATATATAAAACGGTCCCGACCAGATAGGTCGTCACAACTCAAATCATGAAAAACTCATGGATATGCGGGTTCTTGTCAAATATTGGCACGATTCTACTGAGGCGAACGGCCCAATCCCTTAAGAGTGTTTCATGAAGTTGCCAAGGCAAACAGCCCGATCCCATAAAAGTATTTTATAGAAATGCTGAGGCAAACGGTTCGATCCCATAAGAGTATGATACTGCCGAGGCGAACATCCCGATCCCATAGGAGTATCATACTGCCTAAGAGAATGGCCCGATCCCATAAGAATATGATACTGCCGAGGCAAACGGCCCAATCCCATAAGAATATGATACGGCTGAGGTGAATGGTCCGATCCCATAAGAGTATGATACTGCCGAGGCGAACAGCCCGATCCCATAACACTATTATACTGCCAAGGCAAACGGCCCTATCCTAAAAGCATATGATACTGTCGAGGAGATCGGCCCGATCTCATAAGAATATGATACTGTCGAGACGAACAGCCTGATCCCATTAAGATATGATACTACCGAGGTGAACGGCCCGATCTCATAAGAATATGATACTGTCGAGACAAACGGCCTGATCCCATGAAGATATGATACTACCAAGGCGAACGACCCCATCCCATTAGAGTATGATACTGTTGAGGTGAACGTCCAGATCCCATAAGAATATGATACTGCCGAGGCGAACGGCCCGATCCCATTAGAAAAACAAGCTTTAATAGGTCCTTGACCCCACTCACGAGTATACGTATGAGTTATGAAATTTAAGAAAGCTTTTCGATGAAATCGCACAATGCGGGAGAAATTCGTAGGGGAAAGCACAATTATTCCGCGGCTAACCAAGTAGCTTGTCAAATCTCTACAATAGCGAGTCTGTCACTCTACGCAAGCCTAAACTCAGGTCGTAACACGAAATAAAGGAATTAAATAGGCAAGGATAACTCAATTAGTACAATTAAAGCATGGGGGGAACCTAAGTCTGCCCGGACATAATCAAGAATTCTAGCATACGCACGGACGCTCGTCACCTCATACCTGCGCAGTAGCTCCCACAACATGTGGATATAACAAGAATAATGCCTATGGGGTGAGTTTCCCCTCATAGGTTAGACAGGAGACTTACATCGCTACGAAGTTCCAATAACCGGCTAAAAAGCCTCTCTAACTCTTCAATTCAAAGCCAAACGATCTGAAACTAGTCAAACAATGTGCAAATCAATCAAAATATACTCCAATGCACATAATTTAACAATTCATAATAATTCCCAACTTCGCTCAAAAAGTCCACAAAGTCAACCCTCGGCCAACGTGCCAGGATTCCGAAAATTTTCAAAGACATTACCCATAACATTACGAACCCAAATATGTAATTTAATTCCAATTCCATGTCCAATTTCGTGGTCAAAACCAAAAATACCAAATTCTAGGTTTTCTTCAAAAACTCCACTATTTCTACAAAATATTATGAATTTACAAGCCTAAATTCATATATTTAACTCACAACTTGTAGAAATCACTTACCTCATGATTGACGATGAAAATGGCGCTCCAAAATTGCTCCAAGATCGGCTCCCATATAAGAAATAAGATATAAATGAGCCAAACCCTCGTACATAACAAGGCATTCTGCCCAGCGATCATCGCACCAGCGGTTAATTGACCGCATCTGTAGTCCCCTAGGTGTGGTCCAAACATCGCATTTGTGAACACCCCTGACTCCAGCACTTCGCTTTTGCGGACAAGGGTTCGCTTCTGCGTTTTTTCATCCTAAGGCCCTTTTCCGCTTTTGTGGAATACACTTCGCTCATGCAGAAGCGCACCTGCGCTTGAACCTTTACATCTGTGGAAAACCACTCCTCCTCGTCTCTTTGCTTCGTGGCTCCATCGCCCCTATCTGCGAACTCGCAGATGCTGAAATAGGCTCGCTCCTGCGGCCACTGCCCAACACACCCAGAACCGCTTCTGCGATCCCTTTGGCCGCTTCTTCGGCTCCGCACCTACGGCCAAAGCCTCACAGGTGTGGTTACACCAGATCTTCTGCCACCAGAAATTGCATAAGGCCAAATTCTCACTCCGATTTCAATCTAAATCAAACTCGAGGCCCCCCGGGACCCCATCCAAACATACCAATGCATCCCAAAACATGATACGAACTTAGTCGAAGTCTCAAATTATCTTAAACAACATCAAAACTACGGATCGACGATCAAAACCTTTCTTTAACTTTCGAACTTTTAAACCTCGCCCAATGCGTTTGAATTATGCTTAAACATTCCGGAATGACGCCAAACTTTGCGCACAAGTCATAAATCACAATAAGAACCCATTCCAAGGTTAGAAACCCCGAACGGACATCAATAACACCAAAATTCAATCCAATCAAACATCAGAAATTCTTAAACTTTCAAAATATGAACCTTCCATAATAGGCATCGAAATGCTCCCGGACCACCCGATACTCAACCGGAACATACGCACAAGTCCAAAATCACCATATGAACCTATTCGAACCTTTAAATCGTAATTCCGACATCGTTTACTCAAAAGCCAAACCTTAGTCAACTCTTCCAACTTAAAGCTTCCGAATTGGGAATTTTTCATCCGAATTAACTCCGAACTTCCCAAAATTGAATTCCGACCACACGTACAAGTCATAATACACGAAGTGAAGCTATTCAAGGCCTCAAACCGCCAAACGACGAGCTAGAGCCCAAAAACTACCGATTGGGTCGTTACATTCTCCCCCACTTAAACATATGTTCGTCCTCGAATGTGCCAAGAACTGCTACGGAGTTGCCTCAAAATCACTACTCAACACCTTGTGCACCTACCCCTGCCACCACAACCCAGGTGAATACATTAGCTCAAGCCAGACGGAAGATCCTCCCTTTTATTTTGCCAACAAGCCTTAGGACCAAATTCCAACCTCTGAATTTCTCTACAACACCTGATTCTAACATACGAACACCGTATCAATCTCCACACGCTGAACCCACACATGATCATGCATACATGCTGACATCACAAAATGCACGGCATAACTCATTTGCCCATGGTAACCTTCTCCAAGCAAAACAGCTGTAAATTCACTGACCCGACACCTGTAATATACCTCATAACACATATAACCCCGGTCTCAACCCTCAAAATACTGCAACTATGAAAGAGATGCGCATGAACTCATAACCACTCATCAAATCAATAACTCACGGAGTTTATCCACTTGACAAGAACAGTTACCTCGTTCTTAATTGAATACACCTTCTCTTTTATACACCTTGAATAAATCTGATCACACCGATTACAGGTCCAATAACCTCGTCTCACCCAATACAAGCTACTCAGGAAATAAGCCACCTCAAACACTAACCAAGATCTCATATGACTCCATCAACGCGCTAACAAGCTACAACTCAAATATGACACATAAGGAAGAACGAACTCTGGAAAAGGACTACCCGGCCCGCATAACGAATAAAATAGCCGAATAGATGCTATGACCTTTTCTCAGAGAATGAGAAACAAAATAGACAGAAAATAAGTATAGGGAAACATACTTAACATCTCATCGTTGCAGTGTGCAACCCAATCCACACATGATACTGCTGCAGTGTGCAACCCGATCTAAACATCATAGCCATAATGGCGCGCCACCCCATCCACACATAGCAATCAATAAGGAAATATCCATCGAGCCATAATGCTCATACCTATGAAATGCCCGAATATCGACCACAAGCACGACAAGTGCATCAATACAACCATGGGAAGACGGATAGCACCACGCACTACAAAAACTCAAGCACGGCTAAGGTGCAATAACGACAAGCTACATAGGACCACAACCAAAGGAATAGAGCACCTCTCAGTCATAACCTATCCCGTTGGCGGCAACACCAAAATCTCCATACATGATTTCAATCTCTAACAATCAAATGACTAACACATCACACTTATATGATCTTCCCGTGGGATATACTCCCACAACCTTCTGCACCAGGTAGTGAAATTTGAACATTAATGGCCATCGACCATGCTATTTCCATAGTGCTAGTCATGCATCCGCATTTCAATACCCAACACTTCTTCCACAAAGCAGACCATCCTCAGACTACTCGAAAATACTGCTAGCATATGCCGAACATCTTAAATCTTCTCCCGCTCCTCCGAGCTCGTGACATTCACATCAAAACTAAACTACAACCTTGATCCTCAACTTCCAATCTCCATCGCTCACTGCACCCACCATGCCGCTATGCGGGAGTCCAAGAATTTCATCAAAATCTCCTGAACCACAAATAGCATAAACACTCATTTTTAGAAGAACAATTGCAACAATTAACCTAATTACTATAATCGTAGCAAATCAAACCTCAAGTTGTAGTCTAAACTGCCATAACTCTTCCGGAATCCATTTACACATAACAGAACCATCAGAATCAAATACCTCCAAAACAATCAAATCATGGAGGTTGTCGATCCTACATGTAACAACCACAATTCACCTATATAGTCTTACCACACCGAAGGAACCGATCATTTCCGTAACCATGTCAATCCAAACCACTACTAGGTTGACTCACCTTCTTCCGGTTTCTCCTTGACCTGCCTTCAGAATCAATACCTCTATTCAATCATATAACGGATCCCAATCAACACTCATGCTGAGTGACACAAATCGTGGGACCATGTTGTTTCGATACCCATAAGCCATTTCATACCCTCCTCGTGCACTCTATAGTATCTCCTACTGATACGCCCGTTTTGAAAGACCTCTTGTGACTTCGAAGCAGTTTCTCCCATTTCTCTAATACTGCACCGTAGACCCGAAGATAACATAGAATTTCCCCAAGTATTCTTCACACTCTATTGCAAAACTCAGTCCTTAGCCACCTAAGGAACCCAAAATCTTTAAACACCACACTTTACTTCTTAAACAACCTAGAACCATTGTATAGAGTCACCAACTCTGACATGGTCCCGAATACGTAACAAAACTCTGGTGCTCTGCTAGCACATGAACACTTCCAATGAAGCAACCAGATGAATTCTTTTCCTTGCACATCATATCCATAGGAAGCATAAATTTTGAGTCATCCCATCACCTGTACATGAATCCATAAGGCGAGATGTAGCACACATTCCTCGAGTCCTTTGCCCGAATTACCCCTGAGGTTTCCTTCCCTTAGTCATAATTAGTCTACCAATGCACTAACAACCAGATTATGCACAGGCACACAACCACGTGACCCAATCGTAAAAGGTGGGCCCCCCACATAGCTTTACGCTACAACCACATAGATCTAGACCCCACAACGACCTCTTCTGCCCAGTCGCCATGATTCCACACCATTACTCGGCCAACTTCTCGCGAGCTCTTGTTGCACCAATCATAACACATCCCGAATTATCAGCCACCATCGCACGCTCAACCTTCTAACAGTCGTACCGTTTTCTTCAAGCGATCGAAGCTCAAAAAAAAACAAGAAACAACTGCTAACCTGCTCACAGGTGATAACCCACCTATGTAACTTCATATCGAACTCCTCTAACGTCATTGCTATAGTTACATCCATCATGAACTAAAGTAACTTCCCTGGGTCCACACTAATCCGCCATTCGTAAGAATCCCTCCATCCATTAACATCACCTGAAGGTCCAACAACGTGTTTAAAACTTGAAGTCGTAACTCACCCAAGACCATAATCGAATACTTCACTTTTTACTATATTCCAATCAAGCCCTTCTCGTCACATTTAAAATTCCTAAGCATAGAAACCACCTCAGAGATCATCTCCCTCGAACCATCAACACTGGAAACGCTGGTCCGATTCTGAAGTAGGAGCTTACAACCCTCTCTAATAACTTCTTCTTAAGTTCCATCTCACAACACCGTGGCCAAAGGTAACCAAATGAAGACCAACATGAGGATAAGCCTCAATGCAGTAAATAAAGTACGATGACCCCATAATATTAAAAAGAATTCTACCAAATTCGGATTATACCATATCTCGACCATAGGCAATACCAACATTGGGCCGAAAGGACAGAACACCCCTCCACGAGGCGATGATAATAGCCCACTCGAATATGCAGGGAGAAACATCCTGCACCACATTTGCGGTACCATTACGACTCCTCGATGCCCAATTGATAACAAGCGATCAACACTGTATAAGAATGAGTATAAAGGAAATGAAGGCATGAGCCTCAATAGATTCAAATCGCACAACGAGGAATCAAGAACGGCAGTGCTCCTAACAGCCTTGTAGCCTCTCGGAGATAAGTACAAATGTCTCCATAACGATCAACGAGACTCTACTAGACTTGCTCGTGACTCGTGAGACCTAAGTGAATCTAACACTCTGATACCAAGCTGTGACGACCCAAAATCCACCATAGGCCGTGATGGCGTCCCACGTCGCCGTTAGGCAAGCCAACACTTACTTATTCATTTTATTAATTTTAAAATCATGAATCTTATTTGGATAGAGAGGTATGTGCACTAAATAAATTGTAGTTACTTATAATTTTATGAAAATATAAAGTAAAAGTGCGCCAATGTAAAACAATCCAAAAAAGATTTCTAGAACGACTACCAAAACCCGGTGTCACAAGTGCATGAGCATCTAATAGAAGGTACAATAACAATACAACATATGTCTGGAAATACAAGTTAAGAAAAGGAAATATAAATAATTCTGATGGAGACTCTATATGCTGCGGATCGTAACAAGGGGTGGGCCTCACCAAAAGTCCCCGCAATAGCCGTTCCTTTAGCCCAAAAAACAACTAGAATACCCGCACAATAAGTGCAGAAGTGTAGCATGATTACATAAATCAATGTGTACCCAGTAAGTATCAAGCCTAACCCCTAAGAAGTAGTAACGAGGGGTCGACACCGATACTTACTAGTGGTCCAATAAATCAAATACAGAAGAAAGTAAGCAAGTATGAGGCATGGTAAATAAACACTATAAACAAATAAAGGTACGTGATACAATCCTCCTCTGGACATTAAACACTAGCTCTCAATTATCGGTTACCTCCTCAACCGGAGTATATATAAAACAGTCCCCACCAGATAGGTCGTCACAACCTTTCGCAAAAAGTAAACTTGGACTTCTTTCCTAAGCGGAGATTTAGACTACATGGACCTAAGCAACCCGCCCAAAATTTTTCCAAATAAAATGATTCAAGACCTGAACTGAAAGGTTTCCCGATCGGAGATCCATGGATCACAGACAGTATCTCCCTATGGCCTTTCGCCTCTGAAAGCGTCCTTCCTTCTCAATGCCTGGGCATCCATCCAATGCATTCTTTTCGATCTTGTACCCTATGTAGGCTTGCAAAGCATAGGCGTCACAAGCGGTACACTGAACACCAACCCTCAAATCAAGAAAACTCAGGGATATGCTGGCTTCTTGTCAGATATTACACACGATTCTGCTGAGGCGAACCGCCCGATCCCATAAGAGTATAACACTGCCGAGACGTACGGCATGATCCCATAAAAATATGATACTTCCGAGGCGAACGGCCCGATCCTATAAGAATATGATACTGCCGAGGCGAACGGCTCGATCCTACGAGAGTATGATACTGCCAACGCGAACGACCCGATCCCATAAGAGTATGATACTGCGGAGGCGAACGGCCCGACCCCATAAGAATATGATACCGCCGAGGCGAACGACCTGATCCCATTAGGATATAATACTGCAGAGGCAAACAACCCGATCCCATTAGAGTATGATACTGCCAAGGGCGAACAGCCCGATCCCATAAGAATATGATACTGCCAGGGCAAATGGCCGATCCCATAAAAATATGATACTGCCGAGGCGAACGGCCCGATCCCATTAGGATATGATACTGCTGAGGCGAACGGCCCGATCCCATTAGAGCATGATACTACCGAGGCGAACGGCCCTATCCCATAAGAATATGATACTGCCGACGCGAACGGGCCGATCCCATTAGAATAAGAATCTTTGACGGGTCCTTGACCCCACTCACGAATATACGTGTGAGTTATGAAATTTAATGAAGCTTTTCGATGAAAATGCACAACGCGTGAGAAATTGGCAAGGGAAAGCACAATTATTCTACGGCTAACCAAGTAGCTCATCAAATCTCTATAATAACGAGTCTGTCACTCTACACAAGCCAAGTCTAAGGTCGTAATGCGAAATAAAGGAATTAAACAAGCAAGGATAATTCAATTAGTACAATTAAAGCATGGCTTGAACCTAAGTCCACCTGGACATAACAGGAATTCTAGCATGCGCACAGACACTCGTCACCTTGTACGTGCGCAACTCCCTCAACATGTAGCATATAATAAGTATTACACCTATGGGGTAAATTCCCCCTCAAAGGGTTAAATAGGAGACTTACCTTGCTCCGAAGTTCTAATAACTGGCTCAAATCCTCTCTAAGTCTTCAATTCAAAGCCAAACGATCTGAAACGAGTCAGACAATTTGAAAATAAATCAAAATATACTCCAATGCGTATAATTTAACAATTTATAATAATTCCCAACTCCACTCGAAAAATCAACAAAGTCAACCCTCCAAGCCATGTGCCCGGATTCTAAAAATTTTCGAAGATAAACATTACCCATGACATTACGAACTTAAATATATAATTTATTCCCAATTCCTTGTCCAATTTCGTGGTCAAACTCCAAAAATACAAAATTCTAAGTTTTTTTCAAAACTCCACAATTTTTACAAAATTTCATGAATTTACAAGCCTAAATTCGTACATTTAACTCGCAACTTGTAGAAATCACTTACCTCATGATGATGATGAAAATGGCGCTCCAAAATCACTCCAAGGTCGGCTCCCATGGAAGAAATGAGATGAAAATGAGCTAAACCCCCGTACTTAACAAGGTATTCTACCCACCAATCATCGCACCTGCGGTCAGTTAACAGCATTTGTGGTCCCGCAGATGCGGTCCAAACATCGCAGCGAACACCCCTGTCTCCAACACTTCACTTTTGCAGACAACGGTCCGCTTCTTCGCTTCTTCATCCCAAGGCCCCTTTCTGCTTCTGTGGAATACACATCGCTCCTGCGAAAGTGCACCTGCGCATCTGCGGAAAACCACTCCTCCTAGCCTCTTCGCTTCTGTGCTCCATCGCCCGCATTTGCGAGCTCGCAGATCTGGAAATAGACTCGCTCATGCAGCCACTTCAAAGCACGCTCAGGGCCGCTTTTGCGATACCCTTGGCCGCTTCTGCGGCTCCACACCTGCGACCAAAACCTCGCAGGTACGGTTACACCAGATCTGCTGCCACCAGAACATGCATAAGGCTAAATTCTCACTCCGATTTCAATCCGAGTAAACTCGAGGGCCCCCAGGACCCCATCCAAACATACCAACGCATCCCAAAACATGGTACGAACTTAGTTGAAGCCTCAAATCACGTCAAACAACATCAAAACTACTAATCGACGATCAAGACCTTTCTTTACCTTTCAAACTTTTAAACTTCGACGAACGCGTCCGAATTATCCTTAAATATTCCACAATGACGCCAAACTTTACACACAAGTCATAAATCACAATACGAACCCATTCCAAGGCTCAGAACCCCGAACAGACATCGATAACACCATAATTCACTCCAAATCAAACTTAAGAAATACTTAAACTTTCAAAATGGCAACCTTCATAATAGGCGCCGAAATGCTCCTAGATCACCCGATACTCAACCCGAACATATGCACAAGTCCAAAAGCACTATACAAACTTATTGGAACCTTCAAATTCCGATTTCGAGATTGTTTACTCAAAATTCAAACCTTAGTCAACTCTTCCAACTTAAAACTTTCGAATTGAGAAGTTTCCACCCGAATCAACTCTGAACTACCCAAAATTCAATTTCGACTACATGTACAAGTCATAATACATGAAGTGAAGCTACTCAAGGTCTCAACCCCCAAACGACGCGCTAGAGCCCAAATCGAGCAGTCGGGCATTACAATACACCCAAGTCCAAAATCACTATCCGAACCTAACGGAATCATCAAAACTCCGTTTCGAGGTCAAATACGCAAAAGTCAAATGTGGTCAACTCTTCAACTTAAAGCTTCCTAGTTGAGAATCATTCTTCCAAATCAATCCCGAATCACCTGAAACCAAACCCGACGATTTACACAAGTCATAATACATCATATGAAGCTACTCCAAACTTTAAACAGCTAAACGAAATGCAAATGCTCAAAACGACCAGTTGGGTCGTTACATCTTCCCCCACTTAAACATACATTCATCCTCGAACGTGCCAAGAGTTGTTCCAAAGCCATCAAATAACTATGTAAACTCACCATGCACATACCCGTGGGTGATCTCACGTCACCCAAATCCCAATAAGCCTGACAGCAAAATCCAACTGAAGATCCTTTCATCAACCTTGGCCCATAAATCTTGGAATCAAATCTCCCATATCTGGAATCCATTACAAGACCTGATTCTCGCATCTATACACTGTATAAGTCTGAACAAGTTGTACAAAGCCTTAACCATAACCCAAGATGTAATCACAAGATATACCACATAACTCAGATACTCACAGCATAAACTTTGGGCTACAATAACTGCTCAAAAACAAATTTGGTATTGGTGACAAACCTCACATCAACTAAAACTTTGTTCCAAACCTTCATACACTGCCAAATGGTGAATGAAACACATAAAAACTCACAACAACTCATCAGGTCAACCAGTCATGGAGGTCTCTCGTCCGACTAGAACCTTATCCAAATTCTAAGCCGATCAGTGGCATTATCCTTCCAAATATACTGCAATCAAAACTGATAGTACTCATTCTAGGTCTAATGACCTCATCCCATAAACTACAGTTACTCTACTGACATACCACATCAATGCCACCTCAAGCCGCATGTCGTGCAATCTGTGCACCAAACGAGCAACAACTTAAATGCTCCCAGTAATGGAAAGAGAATCAAATGAGAGAACCGTCCCGCAAGCTCAACAGATACCACAATAAGCACAATGCTAAGAACCCATCACACATAGTAGAACTAAAACACACAAAACCTTACTCAAAGGATCATGACCCAACATGATTTTGTTGCGATGTGTGACCCAATCCAAACACTAGTCCTCATGAAATACCCCAAGTCCTAATGCTCAAAATCAACAACCACACGCAAACCAACACTAAGTATATGAAGTGCTTGACCATAACCATGGAGAAATGAATAGCAAAATATACCAAAACCCCTGAAAGACCATAACCAAGGTGCAATCAACCATTTGATATCTCGAGTACCATCTCGCTCGAATTCCGCCACAAGACCTAAACAGAACTCCGTCATGTGTGCAAATAACCAACAGATCACAACCCATTGTAGCATGGAAGAGTAACACATAGAGCACATAGGAACACAAACAAGCATAACGCTAACTGAATGACACACCCCTCAACAATAACAGTGCTGAGTCAACAAATCAGACCCGATATAGAATACATATCCTTATTGGGCCTATCCATGGGCACTTAAGTCAACTTCGTCATCCCTAAATGGATAAATAACCCTCCAAAAGTCCACTATGACCTAATCAAAACACGTACTACCATCTATCTAACTCTGGCCATATATTCACAGTCCGTAACCATGAAACAACCTACTTCCGAGAACCCCCAGTCCCCAAATCCATAGAATACGTGAATCATCATAACCGATCCCAACTCCACCACTCGAAGGACTAACACATCTCTCATACATAATCATCCCATGAGAAATACTTCTATAATCCTCCCGTGCCACATATCAAAATCTGAATAATAGTTGTCGATCAACCAGGCAAGTATCGCAATACCAGTCAATCATCCGCAAGTTCGAACACAATGCGCCTTTCTAAAATGTACACTCTTTCCAAGTAATACCAAATAGTGCCAACATTCTTCTATCATGTGAAACCTTCCATGTTGTCTAGAATCATGACCTTCCCTTCGAAACTAAACCACAAACTTATACATATAATTCTCTATTCCACACGCCGCGCCGTATCTATCATGCCATCATATGAAAACATGAGAACCTCTTTATCGATTATGAGTCATAAGTGCATTGCACACTCGATCAGTCGGAAACCTTCCACTTGATCCCATCCAGGAGAAAATCACAATATGTAACATACTCATCATGCCAGTAGAAAATATCCATCTCAAAGCGTGGTAGAAATTATTGAGAACCCTACGAAATCCATATACACTTAACCAAGGCATTAGAATTGAATCCCTCTAACTCAACCAAGTTACATAGGTAGCCAAAACCAAGAGTATTACCACAAAACTCCTGTAGAGACTCACTACATCATAAGAACCAAAAGAACCATATCCATTACCATGCTCATCCGATCTACCACCAAGTTGTCCTATTTCTCCGAGTTCCTTCCGAGTTGCCTTCAAGTTAACACTTCTCCTTGCCAGAACACCATGATTCTTACTGAATATCACCACAAGGGATTCTAGCATGACATCACGTCGTCTTAAAGCCCATAGGCTACTGTATTCCCTTTTAAGCACCCAAAATACCGCATCTGAGTTACCCACTCAGAAGAGACCTTATGTGAATACGAAGATGTTTTTTTAACCTCTCAATTGCTGAAATATAGAATCCACAATGATACAAAAATAGCAAGAGTACTAACACCATTCAATGCAAATATCCAATCTTAGCCATATACAAATACGGAAAATTCTCATATGCCGCATATGAATCTTGAACTCTTAAGAACCTTCTCGAGAGTTATCCACCCAATCCAAATAGCAAGCGAGGCGAATGACCTGTGCTCCATTAGCACCAACACCCAAAGAAGTAATATGCACCTCCAAGCAACCGAGTGAATTCTTTTTTTCTTAGTACATTACATCTATCACGAACAACAAACCTAAACCATTCCAAGACTTCCATATATCCATAAGGTGTAATACATCATGTATCTAGAAATTTCCTTGCTTAAGTCATCCTCAAAACCAACCTCTGCAAGACATAACAGATCCACAAACATGCCTCAGACCGAAACTAATACAACACATAACTATGCAATCAAATTGTCGATTGCAGACTCCTCCACTTGGATCAACTCCATAGAACAAAAAATCTGATAGCTCACAGTAACCACACTCTATTACTGCCATAATCCCACGATGTAATCCCGCTAAATTCTTCCTAAGTTCATGTAACACAAATCATTAAATGCCTTATATCAGCTACTAAGCTCACATTCATCCTCGTGACAGTCAAGTCAACTTCTTCAAATGATCCAAACTCAAATTGCAACACATATAACTCACTGTTACAAAGAAACTCTCCACACAAACATCATAAGGATCACACAACCGTAGACCACCCTGCAGGAGATAACCCATCTGCTTAGCCTTAAATTGGCATTTCACACCACGACCATCACACAATAACTTAATCTTCCCAAGTATAACTCGTCACCAAGACATAAGAATCCACATCATTCCATAACTGGACAACACGAAAGATCCCTCAACACGATCATAACTCGAGGTTGTACGACACATCAAAATAGAAATCAAGCATCCAATAGTCATATTTACATCCCAAGCAACCCTTCTCGTCACATTAAAGCCATATGAACACACCCCACCGTCACTTTATATTCATCATATAGCTATCCAACCACTCATCGAGCCATAAATCCTGCTCCTAGGGATACAACTGGACATATATGTCCAAAAGTACATGCTCACACAACTAGAACCACCTAGCCCAAGCTACAGTCAAATCCGACCTTAAGTACTCCAGACTGGTCCATCACCAAAACATAGCATAACCCATCTAGTATCTCATCCATAGAACTACAAGTCGCCAATACACAACCGATATCGAGTGCTCACATAACATACGAGTGAGTGGGAGGAATTCAAAAGAGATAGGCTTCAAGATGAATAAATGTCACACGATAAGGAATGAAAGATGGGAAGTTTATCCTAGATGCCCTATAGCCTCTTAAAGATAGGTTATGGACGTCATCATACCGATCAGCAAGACTCTACTAGACATTTGGTCATGACTCATAGAACTTTTGAACCTAGAGCTCTGATACCAACTTGTCACGACCCAAATTCAACTAGTTATGATGACACCTAACCCAGCCCGTTAGGTAAACAAATAACAGTTAACACAATTTTAATAAAATTTAGAGTCAAAAGTGAAATAATTGAATCCTTATACAACTCCCCAAGGACTTTTAGTATAGGTCATGAGCTAATAAGACTTAGATTTATATACTGAAATGAGAAATAATAAAACATCTATTTGAATTTACATGAACAGAATCTTCAATGCTAGCTCCCGCCATTCATAGCAACATCAGCTCCAAAATTTACACGCAAGGTGCAGAAGAGCAGTATGAGTACAACCGACCCCATGTACTCAATAAGTATCCTAGCTAACCTTGGAAAGGTAAAAGAAGCAGGAACTATAAATGATACTCGCGAACACTTGTACAGTTTATAATTTCAATAACTATAGAACACATATTTGATGAAAAGAGGAAAATCTCAGGTAAAACCACTTTGAAGCTCAAAATTCTTTGTTTTAAAGTGTTCTGATCAGTCAACAATCCAGTATATAAGGAAGATATGCAAGTAAATCAAGTAAACAGTCAAGGAAATTGCAAGTAAATATGAAATGAAATAACCACATATCAGTCTGTTGCGACTCTCAACCCGATCCAATAACAGTAACCAACTCTCCCAGAGCTTACATCAAGCAGAAACCTGTCAGTTTCTCATAATCCGCGTGTACACCATCGAGAGAGAAACTTGAGAGGGTGACCCTAGGGGGATGGATCCATATCCACACCCTGCACAGACAACTCACGTGCTAGCACGGATAACTCACGTGCTATATGGATCCGTACGGATAACTCACGTGCTAATAATATAATGACCACATAGAATATTAACGTGCTAATATTCACAAATTGCGCGGCGTGGTCACAAGCTCAATATCACAATCTACCTGGCATGGACATAGGAATAATAACACAATCCGCCCGCTATGGTCACAGACATAACAACACAATCCGCCTGCCGTGGTCAAAGTACAAAAACACAATCTGCCCGTCATGGTCACAGGAATAACAACACGATCCACCCAGTGTGGTCACAGACATCCAGTCCAAATCATATCACACAGAAGAAAAATATACAATATACATGTATGTGATCAACGAATATCATATTTCATTCTTCTAGACCGGTATAAGTGACGTGCTAAGGTGTATGCTTGTGCGAAGTGTGCTACCATAGCTCAAATCAGAATTCCATCACAGGAATTAGCAGTTACCAAGTTTATTCAGGGAATTATCCTCTTCGTATCCTCAAACATAGCTCAAATAGTTCACAAAGATGCTACAAATATAGAAAATATTTTAGCTTAAAGCTTCATAGTCAATTCTAGGCATATCAATCACTACCCCGAGCATGGATGAATACTCGGTGCTCGCACATGTGCTCAAACCCCTCTGTAACAACCGGACTGGCTGTTTTGAGCTTTAGCGTTCTATTCGGTAGTTTGAGATTTTGAGTAGCTTTATATTATGTAGTATGACTTACGTGTATGGTTAATTTCAATTTTTGAGATATTCGGGAGTGATTTGGAAGAAATCGTTTCAGAAGCTTTAAGTTGGATGAGTTGACTAAAGTTTGACTTTTGGGTAAATGGACTGGGAATCGCATTTTAGTTATTCCAATAAGTTTGTATGACTATTTTGGATAGGTCCATAAAAGTTTGGTTAAATTCCGATGAGTTTTGAATAAGTTTGGGTTGTATGGTGATTGCTTTCGGTTTCGACGTTGATTTGAGCATTAAGGTTGCCATATTGAGCAAACGGCCTCTGATTCGTGTTTCGACTAAACCGACATATCCGTATCGTAATTTTGGAACCATAACGACTGAAATCATCAAGTTTCGACATCGTATGAGGAATTTTATGGTCATTTTACTAAGAATTGGATTGCTAGATTTTTCAAATTAACTACCAAATTGCCCCTTGAATTCGTATTTAAAAATCTGCATTAGTTTCAAATATTAAAACCAACATATCTTCTTCAATATAAGATTAAATGGAGTGATTTAAAAGCCTAACTTGACTGAAATTTCATGAAGAATACATTGGAAGCATCAAACGTGAGTTTCAGGATTGTTTGCACAAGAAACAAGGAAGAACGCTGGGCATTTTTAGCTATTAATGTTGTTGGAGTTTTTCTTATCTTGAATGTTTGGGATTGGGAGAATTCAAGGATGTTCTTCAAGTTTCTTCCATGGGGTAAGGTGTAAACCATAACCTATGTATTTCCCTTTGATTCATTCCTTTGGTTTAAGCTCTAATCCATGGTTTTAATTGAAAACTCATTTAATTCTCTAAATCAAGACCTAGAGTTATGTCCTAAATTTTAAAAATAAATAATGAGTTAGAGGCTTTTATTTCTCGATTCCTTTTGGGATCTTATTCTCCTATATTAGGAGAACAACATACTCGAATTTGGCGAGTTTTTGAGGAGCAATTCGGGAAATATGCGACACATCTAGTGTGGGTTGGACTCTTAGGTTGTGAACACCCAAGAGCAATATTTTAGCAAATTGGTTGAGTTATCGGACACTGATTGTTACAACCCATATCCACACGTGTTAGTTCATCCCATATGTTATTTAACATAAATCCAAGAAGTAATTATCTTTGAGATTATAAGAAGTAATCCTATTGGTCTTAAGTGATATAAGGGTGTACAAGGGTGATTAACAAGTATTAGGAGTTAAACGAATCAAGGATGTTGTAACTCAGATTTTTGGGTAAACCTAGAGGTGCTTAATACACTCAAGAGGTCTTTTCTTTTAAGGTATTTGAATCATATAATATCCGTATCATAAGTCTTGAAGTAAACGAGTTATGAAACAAAAGTCGACAAAAGTTGTCGCAACTTAGGTTCATAATTTTACTTAAACATTAGGTCAAATGTTTCTAAGCTTTTCTCCCAATTTATGAGGAATTACGGGGTGATCTACCTATCAAATTAAAGATGTATGAGTCTAGTTTTCAACACATTAAACCGTTTGTTAATATGATCTCGAAGTACAAAGATAACTGTATTTCCGGAGACCTGCGCAGATTGGTAGGTGACAAGTAGTGCATCACCTACTTGCCAAAATTAGAGGACAAAATTAAAAGTCCCAAAGTCGGTAAAGAGAGGACTTTTAAGGGATTATAAACTCAGTTATTTCACCCTTATTTCATGCCTTCAAAACCAAATTGAACCCTTGCAACCCCTCCCCAAAAATCCCACACAAACCCTAATCGATTTTCCCTCTCTTTCAAGTTCTAATTGTGGGTGAAACCTAGAGTTTGAAGAACCAAGGAAAGGGCTGAGTTATCCAACAAGTAAGACTAAGGAGTTGTGACACTTTCATAGCTTGAGATTGGGGCAGTATATACAATGTATGTGAGGCTGTCCCTTTCCTTCTTTTGCACGACTCCAATGGTACATGATGTAATGAACGAGCTTCCAAAGAAACTCTACTCTTAGAAGATAGCAGTACTTAAATTGTTTCCCCTCTTATGGAACGATTGACGTTGATGTTTCTTCTTTTGTTCTATGTTATCAATGTTTTTGGTACTTCCTATTTCTTATAAGGTTCATGGTGAAGAGTTAGTCCTAATAAGGTGTACAGAGGATACCAATCTTACGTCATCCAAAAGGCTTAGAACGTACTTTCATGAGTCGAGCATGCATTATATATATTTATCTATTTTACTCTACCGAGCCGCACTATAGTCGGCCGGGTACGGCACCTATTATGCACCCACTGGTCAGTTGGGTTTTACAGAGCTCCACGTGCGCCGTCTACGATTCTACTGAGCCTTATGATGGCCGGGTACGTTTTTACTGAGCCTATTACGGTCGGGTATGATATGATGATGATGATACCCACAGAGGCGTATGTTTTAAAAGTTTATGTATATATACATATGTATCATGCATTTCATGTCAGTAGCCCTCAGAGGTACCCAGATGTTACAGGTTGTATATTCTCTATCCCTGCTTACATTGCTCTTCGTACTTATGGTACCCTACCTTACATACTCAGTACTTTATTCGTACTGACATCCTTTTATTTGTGGACGCTGCATGTCGTGCTGTAGGTCCTGATAGACAGGCAGGTGCAGCTCCCCCACCACAGTAGGCCGTCCAGTTCAGTGGTGATCGGCGAGATCCCTTCTCCGGACTTGTCGTGGTTTGGGTATGCATTTTGGTTATAGACATTATGGGTATGTCGGGACCCTGTTCCGGCTATGTTGCAGTCCTTATGTTCCTTTAGAGGCTCATAGACAGGTGTCGACTCATGTATAGTTTGGTATGTCTTGTTGGCTGGTTTTTGTTGTATAGTCTTTCATGGTAGCGTGGTAGCTCGTACCTTATACATAGTTTCTTGATTGTCTGGTCATCCCATGTTATATGTGTTCATGCCATCATATTTTATTGTTGGTTGTCCATGATCCATGTCTACCATTTATATTGATCTCGTCAGCCCTAAAAGATAATAAAGAAGGTTAGATAAAATGTACGTTGATGCTCGGCAAGTATGGCTGGGTGCTAGTCATGGCCCTCCAGTTCGGGTCGTGACAAACTTGGTATCAGAGCCAGTCTGTCCTAGGGATTGTCTATGAGCCGTGTCTAGTATAGTCTTTATTATGGATGTGTAGCGCCCCACATTTATAATCAGGAGGCTACATGACATCTGGGGTTGTTACCTTCTTCTTAAATCTAGATCGTGCGTAGAGTTGAGTCGTATGTGTTCGTCTCTAATATTCACCTTGTTTTCCTTCAGCGATGCCTTCGACTAGGAAGCAAACAATTAGTAGATGGCTTGATACAGCTACGGGAGAGGGTACCAGTCAGGTGCCCCAAGCCAGAGCAGGCCAAAGTGAGGCTCAGAGCGAGATGTCGTCTCATACCTCATCTACTCCGTCTCCTCCAGAAGATATTAGGAGGCACCCAGCACCTCCAGTTCCTCCGTTTGGCACTACAGACCAGGATATGCGGAGTGCTTTGTAGTTATTGACTAGCTTGGTAGCTGCTCAGGCTTAAAGGCAGAATACAGGTGCTGCTGATAAACCTGTTAGTACGAGAGTTCATGATTTTATTAATTTAGACCTTCCAGTGTTTACCGGATCAGACCCCAAGGAGGACCTGCAGAGTTTAATTGACCAAGTTCATCATACAATGCGAGTTATGCATCTTAGTGATACAGAGGTAGTAGAGTTGTCTTCTTATCGGCTACGGGATTTCGCGGTTCTCTGGTATGATAGTTGGGAGAGATCCAGGGGTTCGAACGCTCCTCCAGCTGTGTGGAAGGAATTTTCTGAGGCCTTTCTTCGTCACTACTTCCCAATTGAGATACGACGAGCTAGAGCTGATAAGTTCTTGAACCTTAGACAAGATAATATGAGTGTGCGATAGTACAGTATGCAGTTTGATTCTTTAGCAAGTTATGCTCCCCATATGAGATGAGTGATAGGGTTCATTCGTTCGTGAACGGGTTAGGACCACATCTGATAAATGAGTGCGCGATAGCCTCCTTGGTAGAGGGCATGGGTATTTCCCGTATTCAGGCTTATGCCCCGACCCTAGAGGATTGTAAGCGCCAGCAGTGGGCAGATAGGGAGCAGGATAGGGGCCAGCATAAGAGGGCGAGATTTGCAAGGTATTCTGATGACTTCTGAGGCAGCTTTAAGCCCCAGTCTTCGAGGAGTTCGGTGCCACCTATAGCTAGTGCTCCTCCACAGTTTCAGACCTCGATATGATCGATTTACCTATTCTGGTCCAGGTCAGAGTTCGCGGGTATCAGGCTCGCAACATCACAAGGATACTAGTCAGATGAGACCCCCAACACCACGTTGTGATCAGTGTAGCAAGGCCCACTTTGGATTGTGCCGTCGAGGTTCTAATGCATATTATTCTTGCGGACAGCCTGGCCATATGATGCGGGATTGTCCTAACAGAGGAGGTGATGGTATGGCTCAGCCGACTGGATCTGTGTCTGGTTCTTCCTCATCAGTTCGACCTCCAACACGGGGTTTTCAGCAGGCGACAGGTCGTGGTAGAGGTAGAAGTGCAGGGCCGAGTTCGAGTGGTGCTCAAAATCGAACCTCTGCTCTAGTAGGTCGACAGGATCTTGAGTCGTCTCCAGATATTGTTAAAGGTATATTGTCTGTGTTTTCTTATGATGTATATGCGCTGATTGATCCGGTATCTACATTATCATATGTTACACCCTTTGTGGCTAATAAGTTTGGCATTGAAACTGAATTGATAAGTAAACCCCTTATGGTATCTACTCTAATAGGAGATTCTGTGATTGCTAGAAGGGTATATAAAGGTTTTAGTGTTACGATTTGTAGTCGCCAAACCTCGGCAAATTTATTTGAGTTAGAAATGGTTGATTTCAATGTGATAATGGGAATGGACTGGTTGGCCTCATGCTATGCAAATGTTGACAGTCGTACGAAGATGGTTAGGTTTTAATTTCCTGGTGAACCCATCATTGAATGGAAGGGGAACATTGCTACACCAAAAGGTAGGTTTATTTCCTATCTTAAGGCAAGGAAAATGATCTCAAAAGGTTATATTTATCATCTTGTTCGCATTAGGGATGAGAAAGCGAAGCCGCCTACTCTACAATCAATCCCCGTGGTCAATGAATTTCCAGATGTTTTCCCAGATGAACTCCTACGCCTTCCTCCTGAACGGAAGATTGAGTTTAGCATTGATATGTTGCCTAATACTCAACCGATCTCTATCCCTCCATACAGGATGGCCCCGGCAGAGTTGCAAGAGTTGAAGGCGTAGTTGAAGGACTTGCTGGATAAGGGCTTCATTAGGCCTAGCACTTCACCTTGAGGTGCGCCAGTCCTATTCGTGCGGAAGAAAGATGGGTCGTTACGGATGTGTATCGACTATCAACAGATGAATAAGTTTACTATAAAGAACAAGTATCCACTTCCAAGAATTGACGACCTTTTTGACCAACTCCAGGGTGCCAAGTATTTCTCCACGATTGACTTACGTTCAGGGTATCATCAGGTGAGGGTTAAGGAGAAGGATATTCCAAAGACGACCTTCCGGACAAGATATGGGCACTTTCAGTTCTTGGTGATGTCGTTCGGGCTAACAAATGCCCCAGCAGCTTTTATGGATCTCACGAATACTGTATTCAGGCCCTATCTTGATGTGTTCGTGATTGTATTCATTGATGACATTCTGCTGTATTCCCGTTCGGAGGCGGAACATGCGGGCCACTTGCAGATAGTATTACAGACGCTTCAAGATCATAAGTTATATGCTAAGCTCTCCAAATGTGAATTCTGGCTGAACTCAGTAGCATTCCTTGGCCATGTGATATCTGACGAGGGTATTAGTGTCGACACCCAGAAGATCGATGCAGTAAAGAATTGGCCGAGACCTACAACACCATCAGAACTCTGTAGCTTCCTGAGGCTTGCAGGATATTATAGGCGGTTTGTAGAAGGGTTTTCCTCTATATCAGCACCATTGACTAAGTTAACACAGAAAGATACCAAGTTCCAATGGTCTAACGCCTGTGAATGTAGTTTTCAGGAGCTGAAGAATCGATTGACAGCCACCCCAGTGCTCACTCTTCCCGAAGGAACAAAAGGTTATGTGGTATATTGTGATGCCTCAGGTATAGGTTTGAGGTGCGTATTGATGCAGCGAGGGAAGGTGATTGCTTATGCATCAAGACAATTGAAGAAGCATGAAAAGAATTATCCAACCCATGATTTGGAATTGACTGCAGTAATATATGCTTTGAAGATATGGCGGCACTACTTATACGGCATCCATGTTGACATCTACACAGATCATAAGAGTTTACAATACATCTTTAATCAAAAGGAGTTGAACTTGAGGCAGCGTAGGTGGCTCGAATTACTGAAAGACTACGACATCGAGATATGGTATCATCCCGGTAAAGCCAATGTTGTGGCAGACGCTCTCAACCGTAAGTCAATGGGAAGCTTAGTACACATTGAAGCAGGTAGATGGGGGTTGACTAAAGAGCTTCATCAGCTAGCCAATATGAGAATCAGATTATTAGACTCTGATGACAGAGGTGTTACTTTACATAATACATCAGAACCATCTTTGGTAGCCGAGGTAAAAGCACGACAATATGAAGATCCTATCTTAGTACGATTGAGAGAGAGCATTCCGCAGTGTAAAATTATGGCTTTTGAGATTGGAGGAGATGGGGCATTGAGATACCAGGGCCGATCATGTGTGCCTAATGTGGCAGGGTTGCGTGAGAAGATTATGAATGAGATTCATCAATCCCGATATTCCATTCATCCCGGCTCGACAAAGATGTATCATGATGTCAAAGAGCAATATTGGTGGGATCTTCAAGAAGACCCAATCACCAACCTCAAATTCCAGGTCACGACGTCTGACATCGGTATAAGATTTTTGCCTGCTTTGTGCCGCCTTCAGTCGCTCTTGTATCACTTTCACCTTCTCAATGGCTTGGTGAATTAAATCTGGTCATATAATTCTGTCTCACCGACTTCAAACCATCCAAATGCTGATCTAAATCTCCTCCCATACAGTGCCTCGTACGGGACCATTTTAATACTGGAATGGTAGCTATTATTGTAGGCGAATTCTATGAGTGCCAGATGGTCATCCCAGTTCCCTTGAAATCTAGAACGCATGCTCGTAGCATATCTTCGAGTGTCTGAATAGTACGTTCAGCCTGTCCGTCAGTCTGCGGATGGAATTCCGTGCTGAGATTCACTTGTGTGCCTAAACCCTTGTGAAAAGACCTCCAAAAGTTAGCCGTAAATTGAGCTCCTCGGTCTGATATAATAGACACCGGCACACCATGAAGCCTAACAATCTCCTTGATATACAGCTTCGCATAATCTTCAGCTGTGTAAGTTGTCTTAACTGGCAGAAAATGAGCACATTTTGTAAGTCGATCGACTATCACCCAGATGGAGTCAAACTTATGATAAGAGCGAGGTAACCCAACAATAAAGTCCATATTAATCACCTCCCATTTCCAGGTCGGAATTTCTATATTTTGTACCAATCCACCAGGTTTCTGATGCTTAGTCTTTACTTGTTGACAATTAGGGTACTGGGCTACAAATTCTGCAATAGACTTCTTCATGTTATCCCACCAATACTGCTCCTTAATGTCATGATACATCTTTGTCGAACCGGGATGGATGGAATATTGTGACTGATTAAATTCAATCATAATCTTCTCTCGCAACCCTGCTACATTAGGTATAGATAATCAGCCCTGGTATCTTAGTGCCCCATCTCCTCCAATCTCAAAAGCCGTAATTTTAAACTGTTGAACGCTCTCTCTCAAACGTACTACGGTAGGATCTTCATATTGCCGAACTTTTACCTCGGTTACCAAAGATGATTCTGACGTATTCTGTATAATAACACCTCCGTCATCAGAGTCTAACAATCTGATTCTCATATTGGTTAGATGATGAAGCTCTTTAGTCAACCCCTATCTACTTGCCTCAATGTGTACTAGGCTTCCCATTGACTTACGACTGAGAGCGTCTGCCACAACATTGGCTTTACCGGGATAGTACAATATCTCGACATCGTAATCTTTCAGTAATTCAAGCCACCTACGTTGCCTTACATTCAACTCCTTCTGCTTGAAGATGTATTGTAAACTTTTGTGATCTGTGTAGATGTCAACATGGACACCGTATAAGTAGCGCCGCCAAATCTTCAAGGTATATATTACTGCAGCCAATTCCAAATCATGAGTTGGGTAATTATTTTCATGATTCTTTAATTGTCTTGATGCATATGCAATCACCTTCCCACGTTGCATCAATACGCACCCCAAACCTACTTCTGAAGCATCACAATATACCACATACCCTTCTGTTCCTTCTGGGTGAGTAAGCACCGGCGCGGAGGTCAACCGATTCTTTAGCTCCTGGAAACTATGCTCGCAAGCGGCGGACCATTGGAACTTGGTAGCTTTCCGTGTCAACTTAGTCAATGGTGCTGATATAGAGGAAAACCCTTCTACAAACCTCCTATAATATCCTGCTAGCCCTAGAAAATTGCGGACTTCTGACGGGGTCGTAGGTCTTGGCCAATTTTTCACTGCATCGATCTTTTGAATGTCAACACTAACACCCTCGTTAGATATCACATGGCCAAGGAATGCTACTGAGATTAGCCAGAAATCACATTTGGAGAGCTTAGCATACAACTTACGATCCCGAAGGGTTTGTAATACTATCCGCAAGAGGCCTGTATGTTGTGTCTCTTAACGAGAATACACCAGAATGTCATCAATGAATACAATCATGAACACATCAAGATAGGGCCTGAATACACTATTCATGAGATCCATAAAAGTTGTTGGGGCGTTTGTTAGCCCAAACAACATTACCAAGAACTCAAAATGCCCATATCTTGTCCGGAAAGTTGTTTTTGGAATATCCTTCTCCTTGACTCTCAGTTGATGATACCCCGAACGTAAGTCAATCTTGGAAAAATACTTGGCACCCTGGAGTTGGTCAAACAGGTCGTCAATCCTTGGAAGTGGATATTTCTTCTTTATAGTAAACTTATTCAACTGTCGATAATGTAGATCCCGGATCAATCAACGCATACATATCATAAGAAAACACAGACAATATACCTGTAACAACATTCGAAGATGACTCGGGATCCTGTCGACCTACTAGAGCATATGTTAGTACCACTCGAACTCGGCACTGCACCTCTACCTCTTCCACGACCTGTCGACTGCTAAAAACCCCGTATTGGAGGTCGAACTGATGAGGAAGAACCAGCCACAGATCCAGTAGGCTGAGCCATACCAGCACCTCCTCTGTTAGGACAATCCCGCCTCATATGGCCAGGCTGTCCACAAGAATAGCATGCATCGGGACCTCGACGGCATATTCCAAAGTGGGCCTTACCACATTGATCACAACGAGGTGTTAGGGGTCTTGTCTGACTAGTATCCTTATAATATTGTGAGCCTGATGCCCGCTAACTCTGACCTGGACCAGAATAGGTAAATTGATCATATTGAGGCCTCTGAAAGTGTGGAGCAATAGCTATAGGTGGCGCCAAACTCCTCGAATACTGGGGCCTGACACTACCTCTGAAGTCACCAGAATACCCTGCAAATCTCGCTCTCTTATGCTGGCCCTTATCCTGCTCCTTGTCTGCTCTTTGTTGGCGCTTACGATCCTCTAGTGTATGGGCATAAGCCTGCATATGGGAAATATCCATGCCCTCTATCAAAGAGGCTGTCGTGCACTCATTTATCAAATATGGTCCCAATCCGTTCACGAACAGGTGCACCCTATCGCTCATCTCGGCCACCATATAGGGAGCATACCTTGCTAAAGAATCAAATTGCATATTATACTCTCGCACACTCATATTACCCTGTCGAAGGTTCAAGAACTTATCAGCTCTAGCTCGTCGTATCTCAACTGGCAGGTAGTGACAAAGAGAGGCCTTATAAATTTCCTTCCACATAGGTGGGGGAGCGTTCGGACCCCTGGATCTCTCCCAACTATCATACCAAAAAACTGCTATATCCTGTAACCGATAAGAAGCCAACTCTACTGCCTCCGTATCACTAGCAAGCATAACCCGCAGTGTACGATGAACCTGATCAATAAAAGTCAGCGGGTCCTCCTTGGGGTCTGATCCGGTAAACATTGGAGGATCTAGATTAATAAAATCACGAACTCTCCCACTAACTGGTTTATCAGCAGCACCGTTATTCTGCCTCTGAGCCTGAGTAGCTACCAAGCTAATCAACAACTGTACCGCACTTTGCATATCCTGGTCTGTAGTACCAGATGGAGGAACTGGAGATGCTGGGTGCCTTCTAATATCCTCTGGAGGAGAAGGAGTAAATAAGGTCTGAGATGGCATCTCACTCTAAGGATCACTTTGGCCTGCTCTGGCGGGAGGCACCTGACTGGTACCCTCTCCCGCAGCTATATCAAGGCATCTACTAATCACTTACTTCCTAGTTATGGGCATCGCTGACAAAAACATGGTGAATATTAGAGATGAATACTTACGACTCAGCTCTGCGCACGATCTAGATTCAGGAAAAAGGTAACAACCCAAAATTTCATGCAGCCTCCTGATTATAAATGTGGCGCGCTACACATCCATAATCAAGACTTTACTAGACACGGCTCATAGACAACCCCTAGGACAGACCAGCTCTGATACCAAGTTTATCAGGACCCAAACCGGAGGGCCATGACAGGCACCCGGACCTTACTTGCCGAGTACCAACGTACATTTTATCTAACCTTTCTTATTACCTATAAGGGCCGACGAGATCAATATAAATGGCAGACAATAATCCTAATCACCCAAAAAATTCGGATAATGACATAAATATATATAACATGGCGGACAAGGCTGTCATGAAAAACTATACAACAAAAATAAATTTGCCGTCAAGGCAATCACAACTATACATGAGTCGACACCTGTCTATGAGCCTCTAAAAGAACATAAGTGCTGCAATGCATACCAAGACCACAGCAAGTCCGAAGAAGGGATCTCGCCAATAAACGCTGAACTGGCAGCCTACTATGGTGGGGGAGCTTCGTCTACATGTCTATCAGGACCTGCAGCACGACATGCAGTGTCCACAAATAAATGACGTCAGTGCGAATAATGTACTGAGTATGTAAGACATGAAAGCATAATGTAAGAACGGTAATGTGCATAGGGACAGAAAATATACACCCTGTAACATCTGAGTGCCTCTGAGGGCGACGAGAATATACAACCTGTAACATCTGAGTGCCTCTGAGGGAGACTAATCATGAAATGCCTGATGTGCATATACATATATGTCCTTTTAAAATCATCATATACATACGCCTCTGTGGGCCTCATCATTATCATATCATACCCCGACCATCATAAGGCTCGGTATCATCATACCCAACTGATCAGTGGTTGCACAGTAGGTGCCATACCCGGCCGACTATAGCGCAGACTCGGTAGAGTAAAATAGATGTTGACTATAGCGCGGCTCAGTAAAGTAAAATAGATACATATATATAGTTGCACAATAGGTGCCATACCCGGCCGACTATAGCGCCGCTCGGTAGAATAAAATAGATAATGCATGTTAGACTCATTGGAATCACACTTTCAACCTTTCAGAGTGGCGTAAGGTCAAAGCAGTAACATCAACATCAATCCTCCCATAAGAGGGGAAACAATATAAGTACTACTACCTTCTAAGAGTAGAGTATCTTTGGAGGCTCGTTCATTGCACTATGTACAATCAGAGTCGTGCAAAAGAAGGAAAGGGACAGTCTCACATACCTTGTATATACTGCCCAATCTCAAGCTATGAAATTTCCACGTCTCCTTAGTCTACAATAAGAGAAATGACACTATCGTTATCTTTTAAGCATCGTGACTATTATGTATCAACCGTAACCTATGTTACGATGAAACAGACAGAACCTCCCCTATATATATGAATTCCCACAAGTTTACACAATTAACAAATAGCCCAAAAAACATCAATAATAATCATATTAAGCCTCCCAAGACAGTCCACCAACCAACAGCATACTAGCAAGCCTTCTGACATACATCTCACAAGTTCTAGCTTCAACGACGTAGCCGTAACTTGGGTAATCTTAAATACATGTAGGGTAAGAGGTTCCTTACCTTTAAACAGGATGAAAAACTTCAACTTGACCTTAATTGACCACGAAATATCCCTCCAATGCTGCCACAAGAACAAGGAAGCGAAGTTAGCAATCAATTAGCGTTTTTCGACACTAGAATCACTTTAGAAGACTTGAAATCACCTAGGGTTGATATTAAAACTCGAGGGAGTATTTTACAGAGCACAACCAACATAAAACAACCTCCTACACGGGATGGAACAACACAAAAATCAGCAACAACAAGAAGAACAAGAAACTTACTCGCGCCACAGGATTCCAGACACTTGATTTGTGTTGTTTGCCCTTTGTTTTAGTCTTGGATCGTGAGATAACCTTGAGAGGGTGTTCTTAGGGTTCTAAGGTCTGAATATACTGAAAACTAATGACTTAAAACGGGGTTGAGGCATGTTATATATATCCATATGTCTTAAACCGCCTATGTGGGCCCCATAGAGAGGTGCTTGGCGCAGTCTCGCAAAAATGCGAATATCTTTCAACTCGGAGATTGTATCGACAAACGGTTTAATGCGTTAGAAACTAGACTCATAGATCTTCAATTTAGTGGGTAGATCACCCCGTAATTCCAAATAAATTGGCAGAAAAGCTTCATGACATTTGACATAAAGTATGAGTAAAATTATGAACGTAAGTTGCAACAACTTTTGTCGACTTTTGTTTCATAACTCGTTTGACTTCAAGACTTATGAAATGGGTATTATATGATTCAAATAACTTAAAACATAACCTCTTGGTAATATTAATCACCTCTATATTTACCCGAAAATATGAGTCACAACATCCTCTATTCGTTTAACTTCTAGTACTTGTTAACCACTGTTATACACCTTTGTATCATTTAAGACCAATAGGACTAAATTCTTATCATCTCAAATATAATCTCTTCTCGGATAGACTAACTTATGGCGTAAGCTAATGTATGCAAATATGGGTCGTACCATTCAATTCATGTTTCGACTAAATCAATATATTCATATCGTAACTTTAGAACCATAGCAATTGAAATCATCATGTTTCGACATCATATGAGGAATTTATGGTCATTTTACTAATAATTGGGTTGCTAGATTTTTCAGATTAATTACGAAATTGCCACGGAATTCGTGTTTAAAAATCTGCACTATTTTCAAATATTAAAACCAACATATCTCCTTCATTATAAGGTCAAATGGAGTAATTCAAAAACCTAACTTGACTGCAATTTCATGAGGAATCCATTGGAGGCATCAAAAGTGAGTTTCGAGATCGTTTGGTAGAAGAAAATAGGCAGAACAGCTGAGCATTTTTGGCTATTAATGTTGTTGGAGTTTTTCTCATCTTGAAAGTTTGGGATTGGGAGAATTCAAGGATTTTCTTCAAGTTTATTCCATGGGGTAAGGTCTAAACCATAACCTAAGTATTTTCCTTTGATTCATTCCCTTGGTTTAAGCTTTAATCCATGATTTTAATTGAAAACTCATTTAATTCTTTAAATCAAGACATATGGCTATATCCTAAATTTTAAAAATTAAAAATGAGTTAGAGACGTTTATTTCCAGATTCCTTTTGAGATCTTGTTTTCCTATATTTCTCGATTCCTTTTGGGACCCAACTAGTGTGGGTTGGACTCTTGGGTTATGAACACCGAAGAGTGATGTTTTGGCGAATTGGTTGAGCTATCGGATTCCGATTAAATCAATTTTCATTCGTGTGAGCTTTTATTGATTCTGGCTTTGCTCGGGTAAGCTTGGATTCAGAATCCAAGGTGGGCTCGACGTTGACTTTTGTTGACTTTTTAGAAAAATATAAAGATCATAACCTTATTTATTTTAACCGGTTTCTCTAGCATTGTTTGATGTTATTAAGTCATTTTTGGTTAGATTTGAGCCATGTGGAGGCAAATTTTAGGGGAAAAGCTATTTCGGAAGGTTGAGTTGGCCTAGTTGAAGTAAGTATCGTGCCTAACTTCGTGTGGGGGAAACTACCCCTTAGGATTTTGGTTGATTGTGCTATTTGTGTTATGTGAAAGTCGTGTACGCAAGGTGACGAGTGAATACACAGGCTATATGTGGTATTTGACCGGTTTAAATTATCTAGACTCTTTCCATGCCTTTATGTAAATTGTCATAACATGTTATACCTCTCATTGTTAGTCTACTCTTATGCTCTATGTGATGTTGTTAGCACTTGTTCTACCTCTTACTTGTTATTTTGCTCTTATATGCTTTAGTTGAAGTTATTGCCTTCCTTATTGTCTTGTTACCTCTTAATTTTTAAATCACTTTTAACTGAATTTGTTATTGCGTGGAATATCGTCTTGTTGAGTTATTGGTGTTGATGTTTTAATAGCCGTTATCACACGGAGGCGAAGTTGTTAATTATTGAGATACCTTTCCTTGTTGAGCATTCCCATTAAATTTTTTTATTGTTGAAATTCTTATACACATTGTGGTTGAGCCATGGGCTATTTGCTGTAGAAATATTGGTGTTGTTGACTTTGTAGCAAGTTGTGGCATATGGGCACTTTTGGTGCGAGTTGTGATTGTGTTGTCATATTGATATGCATGCGGTGGTATAAGGCTAGGGTTGATACGCATGTGGTGAGATAAGGTGGGCTTGATACGCTTGTTTCTAGTAGGGGAACAACTTGAAGTGACGCGGTGAGATATGATAGGCTAAAACACGTGTAGCTATTTCGAGAAAAATAATTTTTAAAACTAAATGTAAGGCTCACACGGTGATATAAGAAAAGATTGTAATTGGAATTGTGAAATGTGAAATGTGAATATGAGGCGGTACCTCGGTTGTGATTTTCATTGTACAATCCATGTTAGGTTCAGAATGAAGTTATTGGGGACAAGGTAGGTATGGCCCCTATTGAGTACAAGATGCAGGAAGCACGGCTTAGATGGTTTGAACATATGAGGAGGAGAAACACGGGCACTCCTGTAAAGAGGTGTGAGAGGTTGACACGGGAGGGCCTTAGGAGAGTTATAGGTAGGCTGAAGAAGAGTTGGGGTGAGCTAATTAGGCATGACATGGCGCAGCTACAGCTGACCGAGGACATGACCCATGATAGGAAGGTTTAGAGGTTGAAGATTAGGATAGTAGGTTAGGTAGTCTAGATTATTCATACCGATAGTGTTAGTACATACTTTCGCATTTGGTTGGTAGTAGGATTATTTGAATACCTGACTTTTTTTTTTTGGCCATCTTACTATCTTGTTGTGTATGCTTCTTTTACATAGTTTTTTGGTGTTGTCCCGTCTTGTTTCTTGTTATTATTATGGTACCTATGCTTGCCTGAGCCGAGGGTCTATTGCAAATAACCTCTCTACCTCCACAAAGTTAGGGGTAAGGTCTGTGTACACACTACCCTCCCCAGACCCCGCTATGTGGGATTATACTGGATATGTTGTTGTTGTTGTTGTATTCCATATTGGAATAACTTATTGATTTGAACGGCTATTTGTTCTTCCTTCAATCATTCATCTGCATTTTTATTATGTTTGGTTATTCTTTGTTATCTTGGTGTTGGAACGATTGTGGTTTCTTGTGTGAGTCATGCATTCTACGTGACTTGTTGTGTTGCTTTAATATGCAAATCTGTGCCTCCGTTATAACTTGGTGAACTGATTGCCAATGTGAGTTTAATTGCCTGAAGTCACTATATCATATTCTGCTGAGTTGTTGGTAACATAATGGTTTAAATAAAAGAATTATTAACATGCTTTATTCTATCTGCCTTTTAAGATAGAAGTCGTTATCTCACTCGGTGCCTTATTATTCTAAACGGATATCGCACTTTCACTATTATTGGGTTCTCAAATTATACTCATCACCATCTTAGATGTTTACTTTACATAAAATTATTATCATATTTTTCCTTAAAAATTCTATATTTAATTCGTTAATTTAACATATGTTTTGCTTTGTTTAAAAATGATACATTTACTCATTTTGTTGATTTCTAAACTAAACCCATTTTATTATCTGTTTCGTACAAATTGTATATTATTTTACTTTACTTGATTTCTAAAATAAACTCATTCTATTTGACACCTTAGTTTATTGAAGATTGTTATTATATTTTTTGGTGTTTAAATATATCTTTTATTTATCTAAATAAATATTTATCACGGTTACAAAGTATATTGTAACACGTGAGCTTTGCCTTGCGAAGGTTATTGTTATTGTGGGCACGAGGTGTTATATGTGTAAGATTTGTAAATTGTGGTCCATGACTTGTGTTTTATGAGGTGTGGTGCCTCGGGGTAATTCTTGTTGTAAGTCCATGCGTTGGGAGTGATTTGATTATTTGAGTTGTTTTCCGTTTTTCCTTATTTGAGTTCATTTACATCTTATCGGTGTTCTGATTATGTTGTTTCATTATTACTCGTTTACTACTTGCTGTCATTTATATTTCTATTACTTTATTGTTGGATGTAAATGAATATTTTTTCCGCCGTTGGTCTTACATTGATGTTCTTTCCATTGTTAGCTTATGTATATCTTGAACAGGTATCTATGTCTAGTGGGTATTTTGACCTGGCCTCGTCATTACTCTACCAAGGTTAGGCTTGATACTTACTGGGTACGTTGTGGTATACTCATGCTAGTGTTCTACACATTATTGTGCCGATCCAGGTATTCTGATTGTGTTGTTTAGAATTGCGTCTGCACGGCAGGAGACTTCAAGGTATACCTTCTTGACGTTCATAGGCCTCGGAATCACCATCTTACTTCATTATGCTACTGTTAAGTTGTAATTCAAAACAATATTGTGTTTAGAAATTCTAGTGTGTTTTAGTAGTGCTTATGACTCCATACTACCGATTTTGGAAAATGTATAACTATTGGCTGCTTGTGGCTATGTATGTCATTTAATGGTTTATGATAAATAATTAAATAGTTCAATTATGTTATCAAATCAACATGTATTACGCTTACTTAGTCTTAGAGACTAGGTGCTATCACGACATTCTAAGGTGGAAAATTGGGGTCGTGACACCCTCACATATGCACCCATAGCACGTAAATAACACAAATAATTCACACAACTAGTGCGTCAACCAAGCTTAGATAGGATACTTACCTCAAACAAGCCAAAGCAAATACCGAGAAAGCCAAACAACAAACTAGACATGCCATCCCGTGTGTAACAACCTCCGAATGGCTCGAACTAGCAAAAATAACTCAAATACATCAAATAATGCCAAAGAGAACCAGCCCAAATGATAAAGGTCGAATCTCTAATCAATAACTCAAAGTCAAAAAAAACAACAAACCCAGGCCTGCACCTTGAAACCCGACAAAACTTACGAAATCCGACAATCCATTCAATTACGAGTCCAACTATGCTAATTTCACTCAAATCCGGCTCTGTATCGATGTCCAAAACTCAAAAATTCACTTTAGGAATGATTAGACTAAAACGCCCAACTTCTCTTTTGAAATCATCAATCAAATTCCAAAAACGAAGATGGAGTCACGAAATATAATCAAAACCGAGTAGAAAATGCATAACCCAATTCATGTGGTGAAAATCGCCTCCAAAATTACCCAAATTCGAGCTCCATAGCTCGCAATATGATAAAATAACTCGAAGTCCGAAAATAGAGTACTTAAAGGTCTGCTCCAGGTATACTCTTCGCGAACACCGAAAGACCCTTGCGTTCGCGATGAACAAATTCTCACCGCCACAGAAGACCCTGCGCGTTCGCGGCACAAACCTTAAGAACGTGATACATAGCAGATCCAAAACTCCGCCAACGCAAGGACATTACCTGCAGCTCCTAGCTCCTCAACTCAACACTACGCCAACACGATCTGACTGACACGAATGCGATGCTCAGACCTCACAAAGGTACACGAATGCAATTACCTTGTGGAGAACGCGATGAAGAAATATCCCAGCTCCAGATTTCCTCTACATGATCGCGTTCAGCCCTTTGCAGTCACGAAGGACACCAGCAACAACTAAAACCAGCAACATGAACATGGGGGAAATGGTTCGATATCAATCTGAAACACGCTCGAGGCCCTCGGGACCCGTCCGAACATACCAACAAGTCCCAAAACATAACATGTACCTACTCGAGGCCTCAAATAACACATGACAACATCAAAATCATGAATCATGCCTCAAATCAAACTTTATTAATTTTTGAACTTTCAACTTCCAAAACTCATGTTTCTTTTTAAAATAATCACTAGGTTGTCTGCCTAGTGCTAGTTTTCATATATATAACAAAAAGTACAGAGATGGAGGGGGGCATAGACCTAACCTCCATATAGGTATGGTGTACATGTTTGATCATCCACATTTGATGACCAAATGTACCTAAGTAACTAAGATGCGTCAGACCTATAGTGATGTGATGACTATCTATCTTATAACATTGATAGATAGTCATATGTACAAAAATAATGAGAAGTAAATTTAGGTCAACTGTACAAAATACATGTGTTCCTAATTCTACTAAGTGAGTGATTTGAAGTAGATTCCTTGTCATACAATTGAATCTACTTTTAGCAAAATATTGGAATCTTCTAAGGAGTATACCATATGGCAAGGAAAAGTAATCTTCAACTTTGCTTTGACTTTTGTAAGGAAAGCACAGTTGAAGATACTTATTAAAAGTAAGCCATATAGTAAAGGGGTGACAATGACATTCTCTGATGAAAATGGGAGTCCGGAGGAGTATGTCCTGCTGCTTGTGCAATCTGCTGCTGTCTCTCTGGCTGTTGATGGATCTTATATCTCTGAGTATTGTGCTTCCTTTGTACTGCTGCTGACTTGGTGGATTAAATTTCTACTCTTCATGTTGCTGCTGCTGGTACTTGTTCTTGATTCAGCTGCTTGCATTTCTGTTGTTATAATTGAGTTTATTGTTGATGTAGCTGCTTGATGTTGTTACTTCTGCTGTTGCTTTGAAGGTGCTTCTGTGTAGTGTGATGTTGCTGATTGTTGTTGCTGATGTGAACACTGCTGGGATTGGTGTTGAGAGTACTGCTGGTACTATTTTGCTGGTACTTCTACTGCTACTGATGTCCTTGAGATGTCTGTTGGTGCATAAACTACTGGCTCTGAAAATGTTGAGGATGCTGAGGATGTTGCTTGACAGCGTGGAGTGTTTGGAGTGTCCATCTATTGCTGTATTTATATTAAAGTGACTAGATATCCTGATGAGAATATGGCTTGATGATTGAGTGTCAGTTTTGTTGTTGACTCTAGTGTTGGCTCTAAATCTGATTTTGGATATCATGTTGTTTGCACTGCTGCTGTCCTTGCTGATAATGCTACTGCTGATTTTCCTGTTGCTTCTGGTACTGCAAAGAAGTGTTGATCCAATGAGAAGTGACTGGGATGTTGGGGTGCTTATGTTTGGGAATTGTGGTGATTCAGTGAGGAGTATTGTTGGTGTAGGAACATGGTGATTGATGTAATTGCGTTAGACTGAGCACTAGAGGTGCTAATACCACACAACGCAATTGCGCTAATAACCTGAACCTATATGGACAGTTACTTCTAAGAGGTTTGTTGTTACTGTGGAATTGCTGGTGATGTTGATGATGTTTGCATGATTGTGTTAAAGACTTGAAATGTTTCCTTTTTGCTGCTTTTATGTGGTGATTGTCCCTAATGTTGTTGATGAAGAATGTTGTTGTGTTTGTTGTAGCTGGTGTGAAGCTAGTGATGGCACTAATGTTACTGGTGGTGCCACTGATGGTGCCACTATTGCTGTTATGGTTGTTGTTGGCATTCCTGATGTTGTTGATGTTGGTACTGATAGTGAATGATTGTTGCATTGTTTCCATAGTTTGTTGCTGCTCAGATAACAATTGTGTTCTGTTTGTGCTACTTTTGCTTGAAAGATGTGTTCTGCTCAGATGGCAATAGTTGCTGGAGTTCTTGCTGCTTCTACTGCTGCTACTGTCACTGTTAATGATGCGGGTAGTTCTAATCTGAGTCACACATTGCTCAAGATTGTTGTTGTACCTGCACTGCTGACCACTGCTTCTGTTTCCACTGCTTATGTTGCTGAGATGGGTGATTTTTGCATTTTGTGGCTCCTGTGGAAGATGCATTGCTCTATTAGTCTGCTCTGTAGCTTTGAGGGCTAGGCACTGCTTATTTCTCCTGACAATTTGTCTCCCATCCCACTGTCATTGGTTGAATATGTTGCTATTTCTGCTTCTGTTTCAAATGTAAATGAAGCCGCAATTGATGCTAAATCACAGTGCTCTTGCAACTGGGAATGTCTTGAAAGTTGGTGAAACCACTGCCCTTTGATTTTGTTGTCTCTGCAGACCTCTACTTCTTTAACAATCCATTAAGAGTGTCAGTGTTCCTGCATAAGGATCAGTGAAGTTATGAGAGAACAGGGAGAAGGGGAATGATGCAATTTAGTCTGTTGTGGCCTTGTGCTATATTTGCTATGCTTCCCTTGTTGCATCTGTTGGATTGACTGGTGTGACACTGAATTTTGCAGTTGTTGCTGAGTTGATTCTCCCCTGCTGTCTCTGGTATTTCTAGTCACAGTTAGCTGCTCATGTTGTCTTTTACTGTCAATGTTTCTACAATATCTCTACAATATTGGCTGAGGTTGCTGCAGTTTAGCATCCTGTGAGTTGGATGCTATTCCTGTAATCCCATCTCTGATGCTGCTGGCCTCAATTGTCTGCTCAGGTTGTTGAGTTCTGATGTCTATGCTTCTGCAATGTCCCTGCAACACTATCCAGAAAGTTATAGAGTGTGTGTGAAGTTGCTGCATTGAGTGTTCTGTGAGCTTGTGCTGCTTATGTTCTTGTTTGTTGCCAAAGTTGTGCTCTGTGGGGGGACATTTCTCCTGTTTTCCCGTAGTCCATCTCTTGTACAGCTGAAAGGTTCTACACCATGCACATGAAAGTCAAATTGTTGGGGAGTATTGTGATCATTATTCTATTGTTATACCAGATTTTCATCCCTTCTTGTTCATCCTTATGCTCTTTGTTGAAGTCCTGCCTTGTTGTGTACTGACACAGTGAGCAGCTTGTCATTTTTCTACCTTCACTCTTATGTAAGGGCATTGTGATTTATCAGTATTTAGAATTCTTCTACCTAGAGAGTCAAGTTGACTGAAGTGGTGGCACTCAATTCTTCCAAAATCTAGTGCATAGTTTGCAAGGTGATCTGCCAATTTGTTCCCTTCCCTTTATGTGTGAGTTACTATTAGTGTGAGGGATTCTTTTAGTTGGAGGATCTCTTCTACATGTTCAGCTATGCACCAGGGTGGTTTCCAGATGCCATTTATGATGTTGTTTAGGAGCATGGAATCTGTTTGTAGCCATATGTGGGAGAAACCTTGTGTACTGCAATATCTCAGTGCTTCAGTGATGGTTGTTGCTTCTGCTACTATTTTGTTCCCTCTATGCATTATGTGCCAAGTGCATATATTAGATCCCCTGTTTCATTTCTCACACAGAAGCCTATTGAACTTCTTCCAGGATTTCCTTTTGATGCTCCATCAGTGTTGACCTTTACCCATCCTTGCATGGGGAATTCCCAGTTGACTTTTTTAAAGCTTAGTCTTGGGGTGTAGTTTTCCAGCATATGTAAGAGGTCTTTCCATTTATGTGGAGCATTGATTCCTGGCTTTCTGGTTTTGACTAGGGCTTGTAGTGCTGTGGAGATTTGGTATATAACTCTGCCATCTGAGATTGGTTCCCCATGCTTGTGGCTATTTCTTCTTTTCCATAATTCCCATACAATGCATGAAGAAAGTGCCTGCAACACCGATTGTATTGACTGTTTGTGTCGTCCAACATTTTGTTATTGCTTGATGGAAGGTTAGTCCCTCGAGTGTTATTCCTGCTCTTTGCAAAAAGTATTTCCATACCTTGTTGGCAGTATTGGAGGTGTAAAAGAGATGGACCATGGTTTCTTCCTTTGGTTCAGTGCAGCACTAACATCTTGAGGGCAGTTGGTAACCCTATCTTTTCAGGAGGTCATCTAGTGGTAGTTTTGCCCTCCAGACTCTCCACATGAATAAGGCAATCTTGAAAGGAAGCCCTTTAACCCAGATCATCTTATATGCTCTTCTTGGTTCTTCTCTTTTCCTGAGGTATTCCCAAGCAGTTTTGACTGGTGAACTGTCCTTGATTCTGCAGCATCCAGTGTGGGATGTCTATAGTGTCTCCCATCTTTGGAGGCTTTATTTAAGTGGCAATGTGTTCAACCATAACCTGTGGTAGAGATTCTGACAGTTGCTGCATGTTCCAATTTCCATTTTGCAGGATATTATTCACATTATGGATTGATTCATCGATTGGGAAGTTTGCTGGCACTAAGAAGTATAGTGCTCCCAGTCTAGTCCAATTGTCATACCAGAAGAGTGAGGATCCCATTTTGATTTGCCAAGTAATTTGATGTTCTATGATCTCTCTGCAATCTAGCATTTTCTTCCATGTTTGTGATCCTCTTTTCCATGGAACAATTACTGCATTAAGTTTTTTGCTATATTTTTGACACATGTATGCACTCCAGAGGCTGGGCTTAGTTCTGAAGTTCCACCACAATTTACAGAAGAGCGCCTTTTACATGTCATGTAGAGATCTAAATCTTGCTCCTCCTTCCTCATAAGGAATGCATAAGTTATTCCATGATGACCAGTGCCTGCTGGTACCTCCCACTGTGCTACTCCAGAAGAATTGTGCAAAGTGTTTATGAATGTCGTTGATTACTTGCTTTAGAGGATTCACTGCTAATAGTAGATGACTGGCATGCTTTGCAAAACATGTTTAATCAAAATAGCTCTGCCTCCAATAGAAAGTAGTTTGCCTTGCCAAGATTGCAATCTGTCTTGTATCTTATTGACTATGTCTTGATAGTATATGATTCTTTTCCTGGAATAGTATATGGGGCAGCCTAGATAGGTGAATGGAAAGTCCTGTCTCCCGATACCTGTGATTCTTTCTACTTTTGTTGATGCTTCTGTGTCGGTTGAGTGATGCATATAGATGGCAGATTTGGTCTTGTTTATTAGTTGACCTTAAGCTGCTTCATATGCACCCAAAACCTCCATTATCAGTTGTAGTGAGTTGGCATCAGAAGATGAGAAGATGATCATATCATCTGCATAAGACAGGTGATTGATTCTTGGGCTCCTTCTAGGCATTCCAAAGCCACTGAAGTAGGGATTTTAATGAAGTGCATTCAGTCCCTTTGAAAGTGCTTCAGCAGCAATGATGAATAACGTAGGTGATAATGGGTCTCCTTGTTTGACACCTCTTGTTGATTTGAAGAAGCCATGAGGTTGACCATTGATGAGGATTGAATACCAATTGTTACCCATGATATCAAAGATCATGCCAATGAAAGCTTCATTGAAGCCCATTTTCCTTAGAACTTTAGTCATGAATAACCAAGATATTCTATCAAATGCCTTGGTCATGTCTAGCTTGATGACCACATTTGGCCCTGCTCTTATTCTTTGCCCAATGTCAGTGATGATTTCCTATGCGAGGAGGACATTTTCAACTATTGTTCTGCCTTTCACGTAACTTGCTTGCTCTTGGGAGATGAGAGAAGGTAGTATGACCAGCATCCTTTCATGTCTGATTCTCGAGAAGATCTTATTAATGAAGTTGCTAAGGCTTATTGGCCGCAAGTCAGAAAATGTCTCTATCTCCTTTTTCTTAGGTATGAGAACCAAATTTGTGTGAGTTATACATTTTGGTAAGTTTCTTCCTGAGAAGAAGGTTGTAACCATGTTTTGTATGTCATCTCCTATGATTCCCCAACAGGTTTGGTAGAATGAACCTATGAAGCCATCTGGTCCTCCTGCACTATCCCCATTCAGGCTAAGGACAGCTTGCTTGGTTTCTTCCTTTGTTGGTACTCTGGTCAGCTCTGCATTTTGTTGTGTGTCTATCACTTGCTGTATGCTTTCCAAGATTTTGAAGTTTGAGGGAGTTGTTCTTTCTGTGAATTGATCCTTGTAGAAGTGAATGGCTTCTTCTACAATTTGATCCTCCTCCTTGATCCAGATGCCAGCGCTGTTTTGGATTCTTCTTAATTGGAGCCTTTTCCTTCTGCCATTTACTTGAGCATGAAAGAATTTGGTGTTTCTGTCGCCATCTTTAAACCAGGCCATTCCTGCTTTTTGTTTCCAGAATTGTTCTTCTATAGCTAAATACCTGATCATTTGTGCTTGTACCTTTTGTAGTCTTTCTCTGTTTTGCGCAGATGGTCTCTCTTCAAACTATTTTTCATGAACTAAAACGACTTCTTCCATGCTTGTTATATTTTGGAAAATATCTCCATATGTTGCTTTGCTCCAGAGGGATAATGCTCTCTTCAGTTTTTTGAGCTTGTAGTTGAAGAGGATGAAGGGATCTCCGTGGAAATCTGCCTGCCAATTCTCTCTTACCTCTGCTTCAAAAGTTTCCTGCTTGGTCCAAAAGTTGAGAAACTTGAAGGGCTTCTTGATTCTTTTTGATTCCTTGTCAAATTGTAGTAACAACGGGCTATGATCCGAGCCAATTTTAGGAAGATGTGTGATTTCAATTGTTGGGAAAGCTTGCTGGAACATTTGATTTGCTAAGCATCTGTCAAGCCTTTTGAAAATGCATTCCTCATCTACTCTCCCATTTCACCAAGTGAAGATACTTCCTTTGAATCCCAAGTCTGTTAGACAACAGATGTTGATGCAATGGTTAAAGTCATCTACTTCATTGAAAGGGACAGGGAGACCTCCAAATTTCTCTTCTTGATCACAGATGACATTGAAGTCACATCCCACTATCCAAGGTATTGTTATTGTTTGAGCTAAGTCATATAATGAATCCCACAACTCTATTCTTTCTGTTGGGGGTGCATTTGGCATAGACAAGTGTGAGAATTAGTTCCATTTTTGTCTCTATGTGAAGGAGCTTCAAGGTGAGTTGATGTACTGTGTCTGACAGTATTGTGATATCATATACATTATCAAAGAAGGCCCATATTTTGTTGGAAACATTTGCAATAGCTTGTGGCATGCCAATTCTTCTTCTATATTGTTCCATCTTCCTGAGTTGCTGCATTGGTTCCATGATGCCAATAAACTCAAATGATGTTTATTATGAAGTGTGATCAGTCTTTCAAAGACTTGCATTGTGTTGACTGATCTGATGTTTCAGATGATAGCATTCATTGTTTTCTATTAGGATATGTTAGTGCTCTTTTTGGTTCAAGCTTCGTTAATGAAGAGCTGTTGTTATCCTTGCTTTGCTTCATCTGAGGATTCTTAGTTGATTTCATTTTATTGATTTGGTTTGGTGAGAGATCTCCCTGCCTGGCTATGTTGCTGATGTTCTGGGCAGTATTCTCTTCATCCATATCTTTGCCAATGCGTTCTTTTTCTGCATTTTTGGCTGCTGTTGTCATTGACAGATTTTTTGGCCTGATGATTGCTTGTAATTGAGCCCTTATTATTCCTTTCCTGGTGAGTGTATCCCGATTAGCTAAACCTTCCTTTGTTGTAATATTGGAAGTTACTTGGTTTCTGCTTGCATTTGTTAAAGAAGGCAGCTGTTTGTCATTTTGAAGCTCCTCCTCTACGATCCCAGCAGTATCTTCCTCCTCACTTTGCATTCCTTCAGGGAGTTCACCTTCTTCTGAGCATTCCTCCAGTTGATCTGCCCATAGTTTTCCTGGAATTTGTTCAAACTGCCTGTCTGTTCTTGTTTCTGTAGGCTTCTTTCCTACAGATTGTCTTGTTTTCTGCACTGCTGTTGTGGACTATTGTTGATTATTGTTGATGTGTAATGTTTGTGTTCTTTGTATTTTGAGAGACTGCTGAGTGTTACTGCTATGTGGTTCTATTGGGAAGTGTTGTTGTGTGTTGTTTGTGGTTCCAGAGTTGTTGTAAAAACTCTTCAGAATCCATTGTGTGGTGGATTCCTTTGTCCCTTCTCTCATACTGCTTGTGCTTGCTATTGCTTCATCTGTTGCTTCTTTCTCTGTCACTGCTTGTGTTGCATTTTCCTGATGATTGCTGATTTCATTGGTTGTTTTTGTATCAATCTTTGCTAAAGTTGTTGGTGCCAAGACTAGTTGCTTACTGTTTTTGTAATTGCTCCTTCTGATGCGATCAACGGACTGTCTTTGTTGTTGGTAACTTCAGGGTTCTCCTTGCTGCCTGTTTGGGCATTCAATTCTGGATTGCTGCTGGGGTGACTGCAGGGAATTGGATTTTGATCCTTTTCTGGTTGATTGCTGAGGGAGTGCGGTGTTTTGATAGCAGCTAGCGTTGGAACTACTGATTGACTTCCTGATTGCACATCTAAGTCTTCTGGCAAGTTCAGTTGACTAGCTTTGCTGCTGGTGGCCTCAGGCCTCAAATGGTTGCCTAAATTTGGATTCCTTGTTCAGTCCATTGGTGCTTTGTTTCCTTCTGCTATCAAGGCTATGCGAGTTGCTGCTGGGATGTCTGTTTCATATTCTTCAGGCATGTGATTGTCAACATTTTTGGCATTGTCGAGGCTCAATGCATCAAACTTGTTTGAAACTTGAAACTGTTGAGTATTTATCCCAACTGCTACTTTTTGCTTTCCAAGTTTGGAGTTTGTTTTGTTTTTCATTCGATTGTCTTTGACCTCTTTCCATTGAGGGCCAGAGTTGCCTACAACTTTGCCACTTGACAGTATCAGTATTTGTGTTTGTTGATGTTTTGCTTCTACTGTTTTGCCCTTTGCTTTCTTTTGCTCTGTACCCCTTTGCTGTTCTGCCATGCGTGTGTCAAGGATTTCTGGGTGTAGCTTCCAACATTCTATCATATCATGCCCTTGTAGCTTGCATTCTTTGCAGTATTTGGGAATGTAGTATTGTATTTTAACCCATTCCGTTCTGACCTCCCCTATTGCTTCATTTTCTATGTCTAGTCTAACTTTTTTGGGTAAATCTGCTAACAGGTCCACAAGTACCTTCACTCTCGCGCAGCTAGGCCTCGTCTTATTAATTGTTGCTAAGTCGAGATGAAGTGGCTTACCAACAGCAAAAGCTAGAGAGAAAAGGCATTCCTTTACATAGTAGGTAGGAAGCAGATGTGGGAAGGATATCCACGCCATTGCCGTCGATGTTTCTTCACCAAGCTTGAATTTTTCATCATAAATTAACTGCCTCATCTAATATTCATATCCATCTTTTGCTTTTAGATAATATGTGCTTTTTGAGGTGATTTTAATGAATCCTCCCATAGTGTTAATCTGATAAGCACATGTTTGTCGCTGAAGAAACCGTTATTGCGCTCGCCCCTTATACCGCACTGTATTGGGATAATTCTTTTCAGCTCCTGTATATTTGGCCAACCATATGAAAATTTGCCCACCACCGCGTACTGTAATCGCTTGATAATGTTCATGCGAGACACCTCTAATTCTGTGTATTTGACAATGGGTTGTCCGTGTATGAAGGTCGGTTTATTAAAGGGGATTGGCTCGATTTTTCGGTTAGGGTTCATCGTTGCTATATTGTTCAAAGCAGATGGTTTTAGGATTTGGGAGTAATCTAGGGGTTGGGGTGTAGGTGAGGAAGTGTCTGGGGTTAGGGAGGTGGTCGGGGGTGGCCGGCCAGCCGGGATTTCGCCGGCTGGGTGTCGCCATTGTTGGCGATGAACTTCTTCGGTTATATCGCTCTTCTCTCTCACTCTATCTCCAGACCTTCTCTCTCCTCTGGGTCTATTCTCTGGAACCCAAAACTCATGCCGAACCATATCAAATTAACCCGAAATGACCTCAAATTTTACACACAAGTCCCAAATGACATACGAAGCTATTCTAATTCCCGAAACCATAATCCAAGCCTGATATCATCAAAGTCAAATCCCGATCAAACATTTGAACTTTCTAAAACATCAAATTACCATCTTTCTCCAATTAGCGCCAAAACCTTCTAGAAATATCTAAACACAAATCCGGGCATACGCCCAAGTCCCAAATCACAATCCGAACCTAACGGAATCGTAAAAAATCTTATCCACGGTCAAATACACAACAGTCAAACTTGGTCAACTCTTCCAAGTTAAAGCTTTTTAGTTGAGAATCATTCTTCGAAATCAATCCCGAATAACCTGAAAAACAAAAACGACGATTCACACAAGTCATAATGCATCATATGAAGCTACTCCAGACTTTAAATAGCTTAACGAAATGCAAATGCTCAAATCGACCGGTTGAGTCGTTACAATATCAACAAATAAACCAATTACGATAAATTAAAGCTATAATCTTTACAAAATTCTCCAAAAGTCAAAAAAAGTCAACCCCGATCTCATTCGGCCGAAACTCGGGTCCAAGGGTAGATCCCGACTACCCCTAAAAACCCACGAGTCCATATATGCATTTAATTTTCAAATTTGAGTCCAATTCGACTCTCAAAACCCAAATTTTTATTTTTCAACTCATAGACAAAATTTCCCAAAATTTCCTTTGATTCTCATAATTTTGATGTTAAATCTCATATATAATCAGGTAAAATATGAAAATTGATCAAATCACTTACCTAATGATTGTAGGTTAAAATCTCTTCTCCAAATCGTCTCCTACCGAGTCTAGGGTACTAACATGAGGGAAATGAGATGGAATCTCATCTTTCTAGCTATTTTGTTCAGTTGCAGATGTCGAAATTGCGACAAAGGGTTCGCAATTGTGAAGAAAGACTTGCAACTGCAGCCCTGGCAGCCTAATGGGAAAGTCGCAAATGTGACATTGGCTTCGCATTTGCGAAGCCTGCTCCCATCGAAAATGCGACTGGAATATCGCAAATGCAAACCTACCCAGACTATCCTACTCTTTGCAATTGCGATCTTAGCATTGCAATTGCTATACCTAAGGCCCCTCTGCTATTATCACAATTGCAATGCTGGTATACCAGCAACCTGGAATTGAGTCCAAATCATTCCGTAATACGTTCGAAACTCACTCGAGCCATCAGGGCTCCAAGCCAAACATCTACACAAATCTAAAAATATAATACAAACTCGCTCGCATGATCAAAACACTAAAATAACATCTAGAACCACAAATCGAACATCAAAAGGCATGAATTTAAAAAGAAAACTCAAGAACCTCTAGAATTGCAACCAAGTGTCTGAATACTATCAAACCAACTCCGAATTATACCAAATTTTATAGACAAGTTTAAAATAGCAAAACAGACATATTCCATGTCGCAAAACCAAATTCCGAACTTGATAGCTCCAAAATCAACCTATCGTCAAACTTAGGAAAACTTCTAAACCTTAAATTGCCAACGCTCGGTAAAACAAGTCAAATCAACCAAGGAACCTCCTAATTCAATTGACCCAAACACACAAAACAACATGTATACGTATAATTTAGTATGTTCACTGTGTAATTGGGAATTTAAAAAATTATTTAAACACTGATTTAAAATTAAGTTCTAAATCAGTTTTAATGAACTTTTTCATCTAGTAGTATTTTTTTTTTTTTTGTCAAAAAGGGATCAATCTTTCTGAAACTAGATCACTGAAATTTTTGTAACAACATTTGTTCAATCGATCCCATGGATAGTCTTCATCAATTCTTTTGAACAGTCAGTCGTTACTTTGACACCATCAATGAAAGATTATAATCTTTACCAAGGAAATAATTTTTTCAAAAGGAGAAGAAACATAGCTTCTCCAATTTTAATCACTGTATGAGAAAAGAGAAAAAGAGAAACTAATGTTTTATCCTTTCCTTTTAATTCAAAAAAAAAAAAATGGGAGCTTGGTGTTCCGATGTTCCTATCAATGGCGGCTGAATAATTGAAAGGAGAGGATACTAAGGGTTTCTTCTCACTCCTTTAGAATCTAATAATTTAATTATTAAAAAAAAGAAGCAGAGGCTTAAATCTTTTTGGAGCCACTGCCATAGACAAAGAATTTAGACAGAGAAGAAGCAAATGGCTTATCTTCTTTAACGGTAGAACAAAGAAGAGCCTGGTACTCCATTGCAGTTATGGCGAGGACTTCATATGAGAGAAGAAGAGACTAAAGGTCCTTTTTTCCCTTCTGAAGTTATTTTATAAAAAAGAATAATATTGGAGCTTTGTGCTCCAAGGGTTGTTAGCGGCTGTAAGTCTTCCAAAGCCAAAGTATTTTGATATTGATAATAAAAAAAAATAAAAAAAAATAACATTGCCTTTAAAAGGTTCGGCTGCAACTTCTTTTTTATATTAAATGGCAGACACAAAGGGATTAAGTTTTGGGCCTGAGAGGCTGCTGGCTTCTTTTCTTAAAAGTGGACAGATTTCTAGATTTGGATTAAAGACCTCCTTAGATTTATTAAAACAAAAAAAAACAAAAAAAGGGAAGGCTGACTTCTACAATTTCACATGGGCAGATTTAATAAAATTGGGCTTATGAAGCATTACGAATACAGGTCCATTTTTTGTTTTCGGCTCATAGCGTAAATTAAAAATTACAAAAGTTTTTGTTAATTTTTTAAATAAATTTCAGATTTCAAAAATTAGTCATAGGGACTTAATTTTCATAATATAAATTTAGTGTTTATATTTTTTATGAAAATAATAATTATTTTATTATCTCAGTTGCTGGAAATATTAATTAGTGTAATATTGTATTTATTTGTTAATTTGTTTAACATGATTGAAATATTAATTTAATTAAAATTATATTTATTTATTAATTTATTTAACATTCTTAAAATGTCAATTTGATTAATATTATATTAATTTGTTAATTTGTTTAGCATGCTTGAAATGTTACTTTATTTAACATTATGTTTATTTGTTATTTATTTAGCATGCTTGAAATGTTACTTTATTTAACATTATGTTTATTTGTTATTTATTTAGCATGCTTGAAATGTTAATATTAATTACTTTAACACATGCTTTATGTAAATTTGTTGAGCATAAACCAATATTAATTAGTTTAATATTAACATTAGTTGTTAATTTGTTTAACATGTATAATATGTTAATTAGTTAAACTTTAAAAAAATTATGTAAAATTTTTAGCATGTAATAAATGTTAATTAGTTTGACATTAACTTTATTTGCATGCTAATATAAGTTATTTGTTAAATTATCATCCATATGTGATTATAAATCATGATAGATAATAATATTGTCTTAAACATGACTAGGACGCTTAGCTAGATAATTGAATAGGTTAATTTTTATAATATTTTAATTTTTGGATGATGATTGGGAACATAATGAACTCTCGACTCCATAATTAATATATATATTTATTAACATAATCAATCGATGCTTAGTGTCATAATATGTATGTATGTCGAACATAGTGCCTTGTGTTATTTTCTTATTTTATATGATCCACATAATATTTTTATTTTGTTAAAGAATGACTACTGCTTCGAAAAACATTGTTGCTGAGCTCAACAAAGGGTTGAAACTCAATGGCGACAACTGTGAAACCTGGAGCTTGAAAGTCCAACATGTGCTAGAGGAGCAAGAGACTCTAGAGGCCATTAGCAATGTCATGAATGAGCCTGAGGAAGGCAACACTACTTAGCATAGGCGTGAGCATGAAGCCTATGACAGTTGGAAGACAAAAAGCTCCACTGCTTGCATTACGCTGCCGAGCACCATGGCTGATGACATCCTAAGGGAGTTTAAGGATCATCCAAGAGCTATGGATCTTTGGAATGCATTGAGGAGTAGGTTTGGTACCCGTTCCACTGCAAGACTACGATCCTTAACAATCAAATTTGATTCATATAAGAAACACCCAGAACATTCAATGAAAACACATTTGAGGCAAATGACAAATATGATCGGGGAGTTGAAAGATGGTGGTCATGTGTTGACTGATGAACAACAAATTCAAGCTCTCATACGCTCTATACCTACTTCTTGGTATCATATAAATATGCATTTGACCCATAATGAGCGAATCACAACCCTAGAAGATGTCCAGAGGCATCTTGAGTTAGAGGAGGTACGACTTGAGGCTGCAAAGCCAATAGCTAATTTGCACATGGAAACAACCTCCAAAACCAAGAGTGATACAAAGAAAAAGGATTTGGGAAAGAAGAGAGGGCCACCTCAAGCTCAGCCAGCTCAGCCTGCTAAAAGAGAAAAGATTGAAAAAGTCAAGAAAAACGTCCCAAACGTGTCAAAGTTGCTGAAGTGAAATGATATAATTGGGAAAAAAGGGGTCACTATGCCAGAGATTGCTCTGATCCTCCTAGAAAGGTATTTCACGATGATCGAATTATTGAACTTTGTGTTTCTAGTTCTATTTTTCTGACTGAATCTAATCTTTTGTGGATTATAGACTAAGGAGCAACAGACCGCATAGCTTGGGAACACAATGCCTTTGTTGAATTTCGGCGAGTTTCACATGGAGCAAAGTGGGTATATGTAGGCAAGAACAATAAAGTTTTTGTTGAAGGTATCGGTATATGCAAGTTAGTCCTATGTGGTAGTCGAGACCTAATACTACATATGTTCTCTTTGCACCAACAATTCGCTGGAATGCTATTTCAGTTCAGTTTTGCTTAAGCTAGGGTTTGACTTATTTTGCCATGGAAATTCTGCCAAGTTGACTTATCGTTCAAATCTGTTTGGTTTTGGTCATGTGACCATTGGTTTAATTATTATAGATTTGGATAATGATTCATTTCATAGTAATGCTTTCAATGTTTGTTTCTTCATATAAATATGGCAGTGATGTAAACATACGACATGCTAGACTTGGTCATATTGTCGAACAAAGAATGCAAATGTTAGAAAAACAAGGTTTGCTTTCTAGTATTGAACATGTGGAATTGTCCACTAGTGAAAGTTTTCTACCAAGAAAATCTTCAGGAAAAGTTTTTGGTTAGGCGACTAGAGCTGAATATTCTTTGTAATTAGTCCATTCTTGCATCTGCAGGGCCTATGAATGTTAGGGTTAGGCATGGAGAAAGTTATTTTATCGTATTTATTGATGACTTTATCTATTTCAGTTATGTCTATTTAACTTCCCACAAATCAGAAGCAATAAGTTATTTCAAATACTATATGAGCTTAGTGGAAAATCAATTAGACAAGAAGATGAAAGCTCTCTGAACTGACTGTGGTCGTGAATACTTATAAACCCACTTTAGTGGTTTATATGATGAAAAGGGAATAGTTTATTAGTTGACTATCCCAAATACTCCACAACAAAATGGTGTTGCGGAGAGAAGAAACATAATGCTCCAAGAAATGGTTAGATCAAGGATGGAACAAGCTAACTTTCCAATTAGTTATTAGGGCGATGTGTTGCTGACTGCCACCTATGTACATAATCGAGTGCCTACAAAGTCTGTTACTACCACTCCATATGAGTTATGGACTGGAAGACAACCCGACTTGAGTGTATTAAGACCTTGGCGTTGTGCTGCCTATACACATTGTAACGGCCTGATCGGTCGTTTTGCTTTATAGAATCCCCACTCTTATGTTAAGACTTCCTGGATGCGCTTTCATAGTTTTATGAATTTCGGGGATGGTTAGCTTGGTTTTGGAAGGGTTTGGGTTGAATTCGGAACACTTAGTTCCATAATAGTGGCCTAAGGTGGCCAACTTTGACTTGAGTCAATGCTTTGAGTAAACAACCTCGAAATCGAGATTTGAAGGTTCCAATATATTCGTATGATGATTTTAGACTTAGGCGTATCTTCGGATTGGGTTTTGGGTGGGCCGGGAGCATTTCGGCGCTTATTGTTGAAAGTTGGCATTTTGAAGGTTTTAGAATTTTCTAAGTTCTACTTGAAGTGGATTTTGGGGTTGTCGATGTCCATTTGGGATTATGAGCTTTGAAATAGGTTCATATTGTGATTTATGACTTGTGCGTAAAATTTGACGTCATTCCGAGTTGTCTATGTATATTTTGACGCGTTCGAAGTTGGTTGAAATGAGTTTGAAGCTTAGAAGCTGACAAATGAGGTTTTGAGGTGCGATTCTTGATTCCAACTTTGTTTTATATGTTTCGAGGCTTCGAGTAAGTCCACAATATGTTCATAGACTTGTTGGTGCATTTTGAAGGGGTCTCAGGTGGCTCGGGTGTGTTTCGGACCACTTGGAGCATAATTGAACTTGGCTGAAATTGCTGGTGTACTAGTGTGCTTGTGTGCTTTGCGATCGCACGATCACAAAGGATGCCGAGGAAGGGCCCCTAATTTTACTCTTCATGAATGCGAGGAGGCTAACACAAACGTGGAGAAAGACCTGGTCCTCCTTCGCAAAACGCGTAGACCTGATCGCTAACACGAAGAAGGCTGGGAGTGGGATGGGCTTAGAGGCAGAAGGCCTTCGCGAACGTGACTGATGGAACACGAACGCGAACGGCAGGGTCAGCTGGGCATCGCGAAAGCGACCACGAGATAGTAAACGCGTAGGGTACCTGGGCAGCTAGGAGAAGTTGGCCTTCGCGATCGCGAGGCTTTTTCTGCGATCGCAAAGAAGAGTGGACCTAGGCATATTTGATTTTGATACGAAATTTGGTTCATTTTCTTCATTTCCACTTGGGTTGGCCATTTTGAGAGCTCTTTAGAGAGGATTTTCATAAAGCATCACAAGGTAAGTGAATTCTACCCATTTTGTGTTAAATACATGAATTACTGGTAGACTTTAACATGGAAATTAGTGAAAATTATGGGATTTAGTTGGAAACCTAGGGTTTAGTAAAAATAAGATTTGACCACGAAATGTATTATGGAGTTGGGAATTAATCATATATTTGAGTTCGTATGGTCATGGGTAACATTTATATTCGAAAATTTTTGGAATCCTGACACGTGGACCTAGGGGTGACTTTTATGAATTTTCCGAATTTGGTTGGAAATTAGTATAATGGTTAAATTATGAACTTTTTAGCATATATTAATTAGTTTATATGACTTTGGATTAGTTTCGGATTTCTCAGCATCGTTTGAGGTGTTCTAGTGAGGTTAAAGAGCCGGATAGTGAACTTGGAAGCGAGGTAAGTCTCTAGCCTAACCTTGTAAGAGGGAATTTATCCTCCTAGGTGTATTAATTATTTTGTGCTACTTGTTGTGGGAAGCTAGGTACGCACGAGGTGATCAGAGTTCGTATGTAGCTATATTTATGTTATGTCCGGTAGACTTAGATTCACATCATGCCTTAATTTTGCTATTTGTATTTTACCCTGTGTACTTGATTTCCTCAATTTATGAATGAGATTGAGGATAGAATAAAAATATTGATTGAGCCTCTTACTTTGGAAAATGGTGAAATACTTGTTGAGCGATAGATCTGTGTCTTCTCGACTCGCATGTACTTCCGCGAGCGAGGTAGTTTCTCTACTCTTATGGGATCAGGACGTTCCCCTTGACAGTGTTCTAAATTACTTTTATGGGATAGGACCATTTGCCTCGGCAGTATGTTAACACTATTCTTATGGGATCGGGTCGTTCGCCTCTGTCATGACCCAAAACCTGTGATAGGTTGCGATGGCACCTAACGCCACTGCCAGGCAAGCCCCCAAGTGAACCTACAATTTAGTTATCCCTTTTTAACTTTTAAAACAAAAGTTTCCTTTTTAAAAAAATGAAGTAAGTAAGATATCATGCAACCGTACATACTCTATTCTCAAAAAAATACAACATGTCAAATACATCAACAGTAGTGACAATAATGATATGTACAACAGTACATGAATGCTAAATGCCCCCAAAACCCGATGTCACAAGTACATGAGTAATCTAGAGGATATGCAAAACTAATATAACTACTATCTGAAAGGTAATAGACAAAAATAATAAACAAGGTAGAGGGAGACACTGGTGCTGCAGATCGAAGCAAGGCAAAGAGCTCACCACTACGTCTCCGTAGAAAGTGTGACTACGCACCCGTGTGACCAATGGTAGTACCTGTCTCTGTACCTGTACATTCAGTGGAGAAGTGTAGCGTGAGTATGGAAAACAACGTGTATCTAGTAATTATCTAGTCTAACCTCGAAGAAGTAGTGACGAGGGGTCAACTTGAGACTTACTAGTGGTCAAATAGTAATAGAAATACATAAAGTAGATATGGTAAGTGTACAACAAGTAGCAACGAAGTAAATAAAAGTAATTACAGTAATTCCACACATGAGTCTATATCAAATAATTAAACATGTCATAACTGGCCTTGAAGGCGCTAACACTACCGTTACCAAACCAAATCCAGTCTCAAGTATTAAGCATGAAGCTACCGAGGCGAACAATCTGATCCCGTAGGAATAGTTGTACTCAATACTGCTGAGGCAAACAGTCTGATCCCATAAGAACGGTGTTACCATACTGTCAAGGCGAACGACTCGATCACAAAAAGTAATTTATTACACTACCGAGGCGAATGGCCTGATCCCATAAGAGTAGAAAAATTTACCTTGTTCTCGGAAGCACATGTGAGTCGAGAAGACACGGATCCATAGTTTATCAAATATTTCCCAATTTTTCCAAAGTAAAAGGCTAAGTCGGTGTCTTTATTCAAATCCTCAATCTCAGTCATAATCAAGAAAACCAATACACAGAATAGGTACAAATAGCACAAGTAAAGGCATGTTGTCAATCCAAGTCAACCGGGACATATCATGAATATAGATATGTACAGACTCTTACCACCTCGTGCATACGTAGCTCCCCACAACAAGTAGCACACAACAATTAATACACCTAAGGGGTAAGTTCCCTTTTACAAGGTTAGGCAAGAGACTTACCTCGTTTTCAAATCCTCAATCCGGCCCTTTAACCTCACTAGAACTCCTGAAACGACGCTGAGGACTCTGAAACTAACCAAATCCTTATAAACTAATAAGTATATGCTCAAAATTTCATAATTAAGCTATTAAACTTATTTTCCAACCAAATTCGAGAAGTCCATAAAAATCACCCGCTGGCCCACGTGTCCAGATTCCGAAAGTTTCCAAAGATAAATGTTACACATGACTTCACGAACTCAAATATATAATTTATTCCCAATTTCATAATTAATTTTGTGGTCAAATCTCATTTTACCAAACCCTAGGTTAATCCCACAAATTTTCCCTTAATTTCATGTTAAATCTACATATAGTATGTGTATTTAACTCAAGAATTGATAGGGATCACTTACCTCTTGATGTTGATGAAAATCCTCCACAAAATGCTCTCAAAATCGTCCAAGACCAAGTGAAAAATGAGAGAAAAGAGACTAAGTCCCGTATTAAATTCAAGTCTGCCTAGTGATCCCTTCTTCGCGATCGCGAAGGCCAAAATTGCCATTGCCCAAAAACCTTCTTCGCGTTCGCGGCTAGGCGCTCGCGTTTGTGATGAACCACTGCCTAGCCTTTCACGTTTGCGATCCCCAAGTAGCATTTGTGAAGGTCAAAGGCCTCCCTGTCCAGCTTCTCTATCTCCTCTTCGCGATTGCGGTTGGCCGATGGCATTTGCAATGAACCACTGCCCAGCCTTCGACGTTTGCGATCCCCAAGTCACGTTTGCGAAGACCAAAGGCCTCCCTGCCCAGCTTCTCTGTTTCCTCTTCGCGATCGTGGTTGGGCCTCTAGGTTCATGTAGCACTGCCAGGCCAACCTTTGCGATCGCGTAGGGTAACTAGCTGCCCCTCCAGTTTTCCTTCTTCGCGATCGCGGAACCAGCTTCACGAACGCGAAGTGCACCACCACACCAGAAGTTTTCAGCCAAGTTCAAATATGCTCTGGGTGGTCCGAAGAACACCCGAGCCACCTGGAACCCCGTCCAAATGCACCATTAAGTCCATAACCACATTGCGGACTTACTTGAAGCCTTGGAACACATAAAACAATGCCGGAATCAAGAATCGTACCTCAAAACTTCATTAATCAACTTCTAAGCTTCAAACTCATTTCAACCAACTCCGAACACGTTGAAACATACTTAGACAACTCGGAATGATGCCAAATTTTACACACAAGTCATAGATCTCCATACGGACCTATTCCAAGGCTCGTAATCCCAAACAAACCTTGATTACAGGAAAGTCAACTTCAAACCAAATTTAAAGAAATTGAAAACCTTCAATGCACCAACTTTCAATATTAAGCATTGAAACGCTCCCGGGTCACCCGAAACTCGATCCAAAGACATGCCCAAGTCCAAAATTATCATAAAAACCTATTGAAACCATCAAATCCCGGTCCAAGGACAACTACTCAAAATGTTGATCTAAGTCAAACTTGGCCATCCTAGGCACTATTAAGGAACTAAGTGTTTTGATTCCAACCTGAACCCTTCCAAGCCCGAACCAACCATCCCCACAAGTCATAAAACAGTAAAAGCACATATTAGGAGTCTTAATTAGGGGAACAGGGATCTAGAAAGCAAAATGGCCGATCAGTTTGTTATAGCCTCTGCAGTTTTGAGTTTCATTTTTCCTATGGGATCGGGCCGTTCGCCTTGGGAGACTCATGCTTAATACTTGAGATTTAATTTGGCTTTGGTAACAACTGAGCTCGTGCCTTTGAGGCCGGTTATGAAATTTAGTAATTTGATATAGATCCATGTTAGAAATTTACCATTAATGTTTTATCTATTTTGTTGCTATTTGTTGTACATCCTCCATGTCTACTTTATGTATTTTATTACTATTTGACCACTAGTAAGTGTCAAGTCAACCCCTTGTCACTATTTCTTCGAGATTGGACTAGATACTTACTGGGTATGTATTGTTTTACGTACTCACGCTACACTTCTACACTGAATGTGCAGGTATTAGGACAAGTACTTCTAGTGGTCACTGGGGCGCGTAGACACACTTTCATGAAGAATTAGTGGTGAGCTACTTGCCTTGCTTCGATCTGCAGCACCAAAGTCTCCCTCTACCTTGTTTACTGCTTCTATCTATTTTACTTCGGACAGTAGTTGTAGTAGTTTTGTATATCCTCTAGATTGCTTATGCACTTGTTGCACCGGATTTTGGGGGTTTCTAGCATTTATGCACTGTTGTACTTATTATTAATATCACTGTGGTTTATGTATTGTTCAACCTTGATATATTTAGGAAGGAAGTATTTACAGTTGCATGAGATTTTACTTTTATTCGGTGTATTTAAGGTAAACTTCTGTTTTTAAAAGTTAAAGAGGAATAATTAAATTGGAGGTTCACGTGTGGGCTTGCCTAACGGTGGCGTTTGGTGCCATCATGACCTATTATAGGTTTTGGGTCGTTACAATTTGGTATCAAAGCTTTAGATTTACATAGGTCTCATGAATCATGAGCAAGCCTTGTAGAGTCTTGTGGATCAGTGCAGAGGCGTTGGTACTTATCTTCGAGAGGCTATAGGGTGTTAGGAAACCTCTCTTTCTTCATATCCTATCATGCAGTTGATATTCATCTAAGCATTTTTCATTTATTCTCTCACAGATGGTGAGACCGCGCGCGGCTGATGTACCTCGCGATAGAGGAGCTGCTCCCCCATTGCTAGAGGCTGAGGCAGAGACCGGGGGAGGGCTCCAACTCCTAGTATAGGACGAGGGCGTCCGAGAGATGCTCCTATTGTACCACTCGTTGATTTAGTGGATGATCCTGTTATTGAGGAGCAGGATGTGGCGCCTGCAGCTGAGCCGACCTCGGTAGATTTCCTGACTGCACCGAGATTTCAGGAGGTCATGGGCCGTATGTTGCGGTTCATGGATTCTATGACACATGCTGGTTTATTTCACACGGATCCAACCACATCTTAGGCTGGAGGGGGAGCATAGACCCTTATAGCTTAGGCTCTAGGGCATGCTGCTGCCATTTATCAGAACCCAGGTGTACTACCTGTCGGCGGGGTCCAGCTAGTTGCTGTAGTTGTGCCAGAGCTTAGACTAGTCATGACCGTTGAGCAGTAGAAGCGGCTGGACGGATGGACTAGGCTTCGTCCTCCTGCCTTTGGGGGTGAGCGATCAGAGGACCCACAGGATTTCATCGACCTGTGCGAGGAAAGGCAACATAACATGGGGATATTAGAGTCCAACGGGGTGGACTTCACCACATTTCAGCTTGAGGGCAAGGCCCGCAGATGGTAGCAGGCTTACCTTCATAGTAGGCCAGTTGGTTCACCTCCCTTGACTTGGTATCAGTTCACGCATCTAAACTTGGAGAAGTACATACCACCTTCATAGCGATATGAGCTTTGGGTCAGTTTGAGCGGCTCCGTTAGGGTCATATGTCTATAATAGATTATGAGGTGAGATTCAATTACTTGTCTCGCCATGCATCAATTATACTCCCCACGGATGCAAAGAGGATGTAGAGGTTTATTACAAGTCTGCACCCTGAGATTTGAGTTTCTATGGCCCATGAGGCAGAGATGGGGACTTCCTTTCTTCGGGTTGTGGATATAGCTCGAAGGATCGAGCGCATCTGCGACTGCAGCGGAGAGTTTGTACAAATAGATAAGCGATCTCGGAATTTTCGTGGGCTTAGTGCTGTCCTTCCTGGCGGCAAAGGTCAGTTCATGAGGGGCCAGTCTTGCAGGCCCATGCATTCAGCACCACCACCTATTTAGAATGCTCCAGCATAACCCTACTTTAGTGCTATTCCACTGAATACTTACCGTCCACCAGCTATTTAGTGTTCCTCCAGTGGGTATTCAGTCCATCAGGGTTAGACTTTGGGTCAATAGTTCACCACTTTGAGGGGTTGTTTTGAGTGAGAGAGGGGGGGAGAGGGTGGGCCGTGTGAAGACGCGTTGTCCCAGACTTTGGGGCAAAGTAGTGCAGCAGGACCATCAGCCCATGATTACCGCACCAACTACCACACCGCCCGCCCGACCAGCCAGAGGCGAAGGGCAGGTCGGTAGGGGTCGCCCTAGAGGTGGACGTCAGTTAGGTGGCGCTCGGGCTAGATTCTATGCTTTCCGCCAGGCCAAAGGTGGTCGCTTTTCATGCAGTGATCACATGTACTATTTTTGTTTGCCGTAGGGATGCTTCGGTACTATTTGATCCAGGTTCTACTTATTCCTATGTCTTTTCTCTATTTTCTCCTTATCTGGATGTGTTTCGCGAGTCCTTAGGTGTTCCTGTATATGTGTCCATGCCCATGGGTGATTTTGTTATTGTAGATCATGTCTACCGGTCATGTATAGTGACTTTCTCTGGTTATGAGAGCAAAGCGAATCTCCTGTTGCTCGATATGGTTGATTTTGCGGTTATCCTATGTATGGACTAATTGTCTCCGTACTATGCCATTCTTGATTGTCATGCCAAGACCGTTACCTTGGCAATGCTTGTGTTGCCCGGATTAGAGTGGAGGGGTTCGTCTGTTAGTACTTCCAGTCAGATTATCTCTTTCTTGAAGGCTCGACATATGGTCGAGAAGGGTTGTTTGGCCTATTTTCCTTTGTTCGGGATACTACTGTAGAGTGTGAGAATTTTCCGATGTATTTCCTGCTGATCTACCAAGTATGCCGCCGGATTAGGATATTGATTTCGGCATCGATTTGTTGCTAGGCACCCAGCCTATCTCTTCTTCGCCTTAGCGCATGGCTCCAAAGGAGTTGAGAGAGTTGAAGGAGCAGCTTCAAGAGTTGCTTGAGAAGGGTTCGTCAGGCTAAGTGCGACCTTGGGGCACACCGGTGTTATTTGTGAAAAAGAAGGATGGGAGTATGCGGATGTGCATTGATTACCGCCAGTTGAACAAAGTCACCATCAAGAATAAGTACCCATTGTTGCTCATTGATGTTTTGTTTTATTAGCTACAAGGTGCTAGAGTGTTCTCGAAGATCGACTTGAGATCTGGGTATCATCAGCTGAAGATTCGTGCTTCGGATGTTCCGAAGTCGGCTTTCCGGACCAGATATAGGCACTATGAGATTTATAATGATGTCCTTCAGCTTGACTAACACCCCGGCAGCATTTATGGACTTGATGAATCGGGTGTTCAAGCCATATCTTGACTCCTTTGTCATTATCTTCGTTGATGACATATTGATCCACTCGTGTAGTATGAAGGAGCACGAGCAACATTTGAGGTTAGTGCTTCAGACCTTGTGGGAACAAAAGCTATATGCTAAGTTCTCCAAGTGCGAATTCTGGTTTGATTCTATGGCCTTCTTGGGGCATGTTGTATCAGGTGAGGGTATTAAGGTAGAACCTAGGAAGATTGAGGCAGTCCAAAGTTGGCCTCATCCTACCACATCGATCGAGATCAGGAGTTTCTTGGGGTTAGCATGTTATTATCTTCAATTCGTGGGGGGCTTCTCGTCTATTGCAACTCCTTTGACTAGATTGACCCAAAAGGGTGCTCCGTTCATATGGTCCAATGATTGCTAGATGAGCTTTCAGAAGCTCAAGAACGCATTGACTACAACACCGGTGTTAGTGTTGCCTACTGGATCAGGGATCACGCGTTGGCTTGGGTTGTGTATTGATGCAGGAGGAGCGGGTTATTGCATATGCTTCATGTCAGCTCAAGCTCTATGAGAAGAATTACCCAGTACATGATTTGGAGTTGGCCCCAATAGTACATGCCCTCAAGATCTGGAGGAATTATCTGTATGGGGTATCCTGCGAGGTTTACACCGATCATTGCAGTTTGCAGCATTTGTTTAAGCATAGGGATCTTAATTTGAGGCAGCGCAGGTGGATTGAGTTACTGAAGGATTATGATATTAGTATCCTTTATTGTTCGGGCAAGGCAAATATGGTTGCAGATGCCTTGAGTAGAAAGGCCAAGAGTATGGGTAGTTTGGCATTCATTTCAGTAGAGGAGAGGCCATTGGCTTTGGACATTCAGTCCTTAGCCAACAGACTTGTAAGGTTTGATATTTCATAGCCCTCATGTGTTATGGCTTAGTCTTCATTATTTGAGCGGATCAAGGCTCGTCAATACGATCATCCGCAATAGTCAGTTATTAGAGACACGGTACTGCAGGTGGTGCCAAGGAGGTTACTCTCGATGATAATGGTGTTATGCGACTCTAGAGTCGCTTATGTGTTCCTAATGTTGATGGTCTAAGGGCGACGGTTCTAGAAGAGGCACATAGTTCGTTGTATTCTATTCATCCAGGTGCAACGAAGATGTATCGTGATCTGAGGCAGCATTACTGGTGGTGCAAATGAAGAAGTACATAGTCGAGTATTTGGCAAGGTGTCTGAATTACTAGCAAGGTAAGTACAAGCGCCAGAGGCCAGGTGGCCTATTTTAGCAGAAGGTTATACTGGAGTGGAAGTAGGATCACATCACTATGGACTTCGTAGTTGGGTTGTCGTGGACGTTGAGGAAATTTGATGCCATTTGGGTAATTGTCCACAGGATGACCAAGTCGGCGCACTTCATTCCGGTTGTGACCACGTACTCTTCAGAGAGGTTGACCTAGATTTATATTCAAGAGATTGTCCGGCTGCATGGTGTGCCTACTTCCATTATTTCAGATAGAGGCCCTCAGTTCACTTCACGTTTTTGGAGAGCAGTACAGAGTGAGGTAGTTACCTAGGTAGAGCTTAGCACAACCTTTAATTGCAGACTGACGGCCAGTTAGAGTGCATAGTTCAAATTCTGGAGGATATGCTCAGAGCATGTGTGATTGACTTCGGATTGCAGTGGGATCGATTCTTACTCTTGACCGAGTTTGATAACATAAGCTACCAGTCCAACATCGAGATGGCTCCATTTGAGGATTTATATGGTCCGCGATGTCATTCCCCCATCGGGTGGTTTGAGTCCGACAAGTCTAGGTTATATGGTCACTGATTTAGTGAAGGATGCCTTGGAGAAGGTAAAGTTGATTCAGGAGCGACTTCGCCAACACAGTCCAGACAGAAGAGTTACGCGGATTAGAAAGTGCGTGATTATCATTTATGGTGGGTGAGAAAGTTCTCTTGAAATTCTCGCCAATGAAAGGTATCATGAGGTTCAGAAAGAAGGGCAAGCTGAGTCCAAGGTTTATTGGCCCATTTGAGGTGTTGAGGCGAGTTGGGAGGTTGATTATGAGCTTACTTTGCCTCTTAGTCTATCGGGAGTTCATCCAGTTTTCCATGTGTATATGCTCCGAAAGTACCATGACGGCAGGTCACATGTGTTAGACTACATCACGTTTCAGCTTGATGAGAACTTGGGTTATGAGGAGGAACCAGTTGCCATTGTTTACAGGCAGGTTCACCAGTTAAGGTCTAAGAATATTTCCGCGATAAAGATCTAGCTGAGGGGTCAACCATTCAAGGAGGTGACTTGGGAGGCCGAGGAGGACATGCGGAGCATATATCAACATTTATTCCACACTCCAAGTATGATTCTAGACCCGTTCGAGGACGAACTTTCGTTTAAGAGGTAAAGAATGTAACGACGAGATCAATTGTTTTGCTTTACAGAATCCTCGTTCCCCTATTTAAGACTTCCCGTATGTGCTTTTACTATTTATGACTTCTGGGGATGGTTAGTTTGGTTTTGGAAGGGTTCGGGTTGAATTCGAAACACTTAATTCCATAATAGTGGCCTAAAGATGGAAAATATTGACTTGAGTCAACCCTTTGAGTAAACGACCTTGGAATCGGGATTTGAAGGTTCCAATAGGTTCATATGATTATTTTGAACTTAGGCGTATGTTCGAATTGAGTTTCCGATGGGCCGAGAGCGTTTCGACGAGAATTGTTGAAAGTTGGCATTTTGAAGGTCTTAGAAGTTTCTAAGTTTGACTTGAAGTTGATTTTGGTGTTATCAATGTCTGTTTGGGATTTTGAGCCTTGGAATAGGTTCGAATTGTGATTTATGACTTGTGCATAAAATTTGGCGTCATAATGAGTTATCTAAGTATGTTTCGACGCGTTCGGAGTTGGTTGAAATGAGTTTGAAGCTTAGAAGTTTATTAATGAGGTTTTGAGGTGCGATTCTTGATTCCGACATTTTTTTATGTGTTATTAGGCTTCGAGTAAGTCTGCAATATGTTTATAGACTTGTTGGTACATTTGGACGGGGTGTCGGGTGGCTCGGGTGTGTTTCGTACCACCCGGAGCATGTTTGAACCTCGATGAAATAGCTAGTGTGCTTGTGTGCTTCGTGATTGCGAAGGTTGTCCCATGATCGTGAAGGAGGTTGAGGAAGGGCCCCTGATTTTACTCTTCATGAACACGAGGAGGCTAACGCGAACGTAAAGAATGACCCGGTCCTCCTTCGCAAACGCGTAGGCTTGATCGTGACTGCGAAGAAGGCTGGGAGTGGGATGGGCTGAGAGGCAGAAAACCTTCGCGAACACAACTGGTGGAACGCGAACGCGAAGGGCAGGGTCAGCTGGGCATCGCGAACGAGACCACGAGATAGTAAACGCGTAGAGTACCTGGGCAGCTGGGAGAAGTCAGCCTTCGCAATCGTGAGGCTTTTTCCGTAATTGCGAAAAAGAGCGGACCTAGACATATTTGATTTTAATAAGAGAAATGGCACATTTTCTTTCATTTCCACTTGGGTTGGCCGGTTTTAAGAGCTCATTTGAGAGGAATTTCATCAAGCATCACAAGGTAAGTGAATTCTACCCATTTTTGAGTTAAATACATGGATTATTGGTAGATTTAATTTGGATATTAGTTAAAATTGTAGGATTTGGTTGGAAACCTAGGGTTTGGTAAAAATGTGATTTGACCACGAAATATATTATGGAGTTGGGAAAAAAAATTATATATTTGAGTTTGTGAGGTCATGGGAAACATTTATCTTAGAAAATTTTCGGATTACGGACACATGGGCATGACGGTGACTTTTATGGACTTCTCGAATTTGGTTGGGAAATTAGTCTAATAGTTAATTATGAACTTTTGAGCATATATTAATTAGTTTATACGACTTTTTCTTAGTTTCGAATTGCTCGGCGTTACTTGAGGAGTTCTAGTGAGGTTTAAGAGCCGGATAGTGAACTTGGAAGCGAGGTAAGTCTCTAGCCTAATCTTGTAAGAGGATTTTATCCCCGTAGGTGTATAAATTATTGTGTGCTAATTTTTGTGGAAAGGTACGTACGCACGAGGTGACGAGAGTTCGTATGTAGCTATATTTATGTTATGTTCGGTAGACTTAGATTCATACCATGCCTTAATTGTGCTATTTGTAATTACCCTGCATACTTGATTTCCTTAGTTTATGACTGAGATTGAGGTTAGAATTGAAATATTGATTGAGCCTCTTACTTTGGAAAATGGTGAAATACTTGTTGAGCGATAGGTCTGTGTCTTCTCGACTTGCATGTACTTCTACGAGCAAGGTATTTTCTTTACTCTTATGGGATCGGGCCGTACGCCTCGGCAGTATTGTAAATAACTCTTATGGGATTGGGTCGTTAACCTCCGCATTATGGTAACACTCTTCTTATGGGATCGGGCCGTTTGCCTCGGCAGCACTGAGCTTCACTTTTCCTATGGGATCGGGCTATTCGCCTCGGCAAACTCATGCTTAATACTTGAGATTGGATTTGGTTTTTGGTAACATCTGAGTTCGTGCCTTCGAGGCTGGTTATGACATTTTAGCTATTTGATATAGATCCGTGTTGGAAATTTATTGTTAATGTTTTATTTGTTGTTGCTACTTGCTGTACATCCTCCATGTCTTTATGTATTTTATTACTATTTGACCACTAGTAAGTGTCAAGTTGACCCCTCGTCACTACTTCTTTGAGGTTAGACTAGATGTTTATTGGGTACACATTGTTTTACGTACTCACACTACACTTCTGCACTTAATGTGCATGTACTAAGACAGGTACTTCCAATGGTCACACGGGCGCGTGGACGCGCTTCCACGGAGACTTAGTGGTGAGTTGCTTGCTTTTCTTCGATCTGCGGCACCGGAGTCTCCCTCTAGCTTGTTTATTGTTTCTGCCTATTTTACTTCGGACAGTAGTTGTAGTAGTTTTGTATATTCTTTATATTGCTCATGCACTTGTGGTAGCGGGTTTTTGGGGCTTCTAGCATTTATTCACTGTTGTACTTATTATTAATATCACCGTGGTTTATGTACTATTCACACTTGATATTTTTGGGAAAGAAGTATGTACGGTTGCATGAGATTTTACTTTTATTCGGTGTATTTAAGGAAAAATTCTATTTTAAGAGTTAAAAAGGAATAAATAAATTGGAGGTTCATGTGTGGGCTTGCCTAACGCCAGCATTAGGCGCCATCACGGCCTATTATAGGTTTTGGGTCGTGATACACATGATTCCTCTCATAAATATGGCAAATTAGGTTCGAGGGGAAAGAAAATTATCTTTATAAGATACCCTGAAACCTCAAAGGGTTATGTGTTTATAGGTCAGCAAGAAAATGGGAGAGTAACTGAGTTTGAATCACGAGATACCACATTCTTAGAGAATGAGTTTCCTAAGAAGGGAGAGATAGGTCAAGGCCTATCATTGTTTGAGATAATGGATCAAGATGTACAAGGATCACTTCATTCGAGTGGGAGAATTTTAGCAGATGATGAATTAGTTTCTCATCAACGACCTCTTTCATCATCGGAAGCGAATGAAAGTAATCGTTCTACATTCAATAGAAGTGACCAAATAGATCTTGTTCCAAGTGGGAGTTAGATGGTCATGGATCTTGTTCCAAATGGAAGCAGGATGAATGTTCTTGAAGGCAGTGAACTGTTTATGATGCTCCTACAAGAAGAAAACGAGCCTAAAAATGTAAAAGAGGCTCTCTCATGCCCCTTTAAGGATAAATGGACAAAAGCAATGGAAGATGAACTGGAGTCTGTGAGAGTCAACAATGTTTGGGAACTAGTTGACCTCCCTGAAGGATGCAAAGAAACTGGGAGAAAATGAGGTCTCAAAATTATGCTCAAGGCTGATGGCACAATTAAGAGATATAAGGCTTGACTGTGGCGAAAGGGTATACACAGCAGAAAGGAATAGACTACGAAGAGATTTTCTCACCTGCTGTACGATTTACCTCGATTCATCTGGTTCTAGTGATTGTTGCAAGCTTAGATCTTGAATTACATCAGATGGATGCAAAGATTGCCTTTCTCAATGGAGAACTAGATGAAGAAATCTATATGGAACAACCTGAGTGTTTCATTAAAAAGGGACACGAACAAAAGGTTTGTAGACTTTTGAAGTCTATTTATGACCTCAAACAATCATCAAGCAGTGGTATATATGTTTTCATAATGTTGTTGTATCCAATGGTTTTACCATGATAGATGAAGACCATTGAGTTTATACGAAGAGATCAAGGAACAAGCTTGTGATTTAAACATTTTATGTGGATAACATCCTTATAACTGGAAATGATAAGGAGTTTCTCACCGAGATAAAGTCACGGTTGTCATCCCAATTTGACATGAAAGATATGGGTGAAGCTGCATATATTCTTGGAGTTAAGATTTTAAGAGATCGTCCAAAGAAACTATTGTATCTCTCACAAGAGTTTTACATTAGAAAAGTTCTTGAACGATTCAATATGCAAAAGAGTAGCCCAGTTGACACTCCTATCAGTAAAGGCCATGACTTGGGAAGTTAGCTGTGTCCTAAGACTCCTGAAAAAGAATGTCACAACCCCAAAATCTCACCGGAGGTAGTCGTGATGGCACCTAGCCTTTAAGACTAGTTAAGCCTAACAAACAAGAGAATCTGCCAGAAATAACTACTAAGATTAAATAACATTAATAAGTCTCATATTACATCAATGCTGAATAACAATTACAATATTCCCAAGACCCAGTGAAAACTGAGTCATAAACTCTACAGAAAAGTGCACTAGTAGTCTTTAAATATAACTCTCTTCGAGATAAAAATAAATAGTATTAAAGCAATAGAAGAAGGTGACTCTAAGGCCTTCGAGCGTAATGGCAGATATACCTTGAAGTCTCCATAGCAAAACTCCAACAGCGTAACGGCTGACACGCTCAGAGGTACCTGGATCTGCATAAAAATGTGCAGAAGTGTAGCATGAGTTCACCACAGGGGTACCCAGTAAGTATCAAGCATAACCTCAGTAGAGTAGTGACGAGGCCACATCAAGACACCTACTAGACATAGAAACATGTGCAAGATATAACGTAAAGCTATAATGAAAAGAACATCAATGTAAGGCTAACAACAGAAAGAATATTAATTTACGACCAACAATAAAATAATAGAAGCACAAAAGGCAGCAAAATTAAGGGGTAATAAAGCAGCAACATAATCATAATACAAATGAAATATGAATGAACTCAAATAAGGAAATGAGATGACAACTCAAATAATCGAATCGTTCCCAACGCATGGACTTACAACAAGAATTACCCCAAGACACTACACCTCGTAACCACAAATCATGAGTCAAAATTTTCAAATCTTACACGTCTGGCACCTTAGGCCCACAATAAAAATCATGTTCGCACGACAATCCCACATGCTACCATATATATTCTATATGTGTCAAATATCAATTAAAATGTTTGAGAGATATATTTAAACACAATAAAGCATGATAACAATCTTTAATAGAGTAAGGCGTCAAATGAGATAATAAGTTTATTTTAGAAGTAAAATAAAGTATAATTTATACAAAATAGAATATCAGATGGGCTTAGTTTAGAAATAAATAAAACAAATTAAAAATATCGTGTTTAAACAAAATAAAACATCAGTAAAACTAATGAATTAATATAGAATTTGTTAAAGTAAAATGTGATAACAATTTAAATAAAGTACACATCAAATAGGATGATGAGTATAATTTGAGAACCCAATTAAAGTAAAAATGTGATAACCATTTGAAATAGTAAAACACTGAGTGAGATAACAAGTTCTATCTTAAAAGAGACCCAGAATAAAGCATGTTAATAGTCTTTTTATTTAAAACTGTTATGTTTCCAACTACATAACATAATTTCATCTTGATAATCAATTTACTAATTAATAACGGAGACACAGATTGGCATGTTAAAGTAACACAATAAACCACGTAGAATGCATGACTCACACAAGAAGTCACAATTATTCAAACACCAAGATAACAACGAATAGCCAAATAAAACCAAAATACAAATGAATGATTGAAGGAAGATCAATAACCATCCAAATCAATAAGTCATTCCAACATAGAATGTAAGATAAGAATCACATCGAGGTACCATACCTCATATCCACATTTCACAAATCACAATCACAATCTTTCCTTATATCACCGCGTTAGCCTTACATTTAGATATTTTTAAAAATATTTTTCCCGAAATAGCTACACACGCTTTACCCCCCCCCCCCCCCCCCC
>MCJB01020847.1:103018-118124 GCA_002018475.1 Nicotiana obtusifolia
TTTCCCCCCCCCCCCCCCTTATATCTCCACGTGGCTTCAAGTAATTCCCTTACTAGCAACACGCACATAAATCCCACCTTGTGTCGCTGCATGCGCATCAACCCCTATCCTTATACTGCCGCATGCACATTAATGTCACAACGCAATAACAACTCACACCACATGTGCCCATATGCCACAACTTGCCAAATCAACAATATCAATGTTACCACAACATATAGCCTACGACTCAACCATAATGTGAACAAAATCCTAATAATAACAAAATGAATTGAGAAATACTCAACAAGGAAAGATATCTCAAAAATCAACAACTTTAACCTCTATGTGATAATGGCTTTCACAACTTCAACATCAATAACCCAACAAGAAGATATTCTCACGAAATAACAAATTCGAGTAAGAGTAATTCAACAATAAGAGAGGCAACAAGAGAATAAGAAAGGTAACAACTACAACAGAAGCATGTAAGAACAAACATAACAATAAAAGATAGAACAAGTGCTAACAACTTCAGATAGATCACGTGAGAGTAAACTTAACAAAGTATAACATGTTATGACAAATTCAATTAAATGCAAGAAATAATTGTAAAAGTCTAAACTGGTCAAAATACCACATATAGCCCGTGTACACACTCGTCACCTCATGTACACATCTTCCAGATAATACCAATAACACAATACACCCAAATCCTAAGAGGTAGTTCCCCCATACAAAGTTAGACAAGATACTTACCTCAACTAGGTGAAATCAACGCTCGAAAATAGCTTTCCCTCTAAAATTTGCCTACACACGGCTTAACCAAAAATGGCTTAATATCATCAAACAATGCAAGGGAAATTAATTACGATAGACAAAGATATGATTTTTAGACAATTTCCCAAAAGTCAACCGCGGGCTCGCCTGATCAACACCTGGGTCCAAGGGTAGATTCTGACTACCCATAACCCCACAGTCTATATGTGTTTAGTTTCCAAATTCGAGTCCAAATCGACTCTCAAAACTGTAAGGTCCCATAAATTTAGCCAAGGAAATCTGCGGTAAGTTTCGCGACAGCAGAACCATTTCGCGGGCCACATAATCATCGCGGAGTTAAGCAGAGAATTTGTGATTACACCTCTACCCGCATACATTGGGTTGAGGTGGCAGGGCCGCTTTGTGTAGAGTTGTGGTATTGTGATTACATCTCCACCCGCATATATTGGGGTGAGGCGGTAGGGCCGCTTTATGTAGAGTTTATGGTATTGTAGTTGCACCTCCACCCGCATACATTGGGGTGAGGCAGTAGGGCCACTTTGTGTAAAGGTGGTTATAGAGGATCCCCGACTTAAAATTTATAATTATTATTGGAAGCTCTTAATAAATTTTCTTTGACTTTAACGACTATCTAAGCCCTTTATTTGTTACCATGATTCATCATATCCATGTTGTATTTTCAAGTCCTTGAATAGGTGTTTTGGTTTTCATACTAGTACCATTCCACATGTACACACGTCCCTTTTGCCGGTGGCGCTGCATCTTCAATGGATGCAGGTGGTTCATCAACGGGCGGTCTTGATCCTCGATAGCAGTTACTCCCTATTCAGTAGGTTTCGATGAGCCCTACTCTGTTCCTGGCTTTATGTCATTTGACGTTGTATTTTGTGCTTGGAGGTATAGCCATGGCCTTGTCGTCGGCACTTCCATTCTTCACTTCTATTGTACTTAGAGGCTCCGTAGACAGGTGTGGGTGGCATTTTATTTTGGGTAATAAACTAGAAATGTTGGTATGTGGCAAATATGTTTTTCATCATATCAATAAACTTGTAATAATTTGGAAGTCGTAAATGAATGTCTTTTGAATAATGGGAAAAGAATATGGAACCCTTGACTCTTCTCATGACAAAAATCTAGCTTTTCATTTTTAAAAACATTGAAAAATATCCCTAAATTTCCTCTTTGATTCTCATGAATTTGATGTTAAATCTAATAAATAATCCTAAATATAATTAAAAATTGATTAGAATCACATACCCAATTATTGTGTGTGAAAACCCCCTCTCCAAATGCCCTCCTACCGAGTTTAGGGTTCAAAGATATGCAAAAATAATACTAAGTCCCGAAAAACAAAACTTATAACCAGCGTCAGATATTGCATTTGTGTCCTGAGGTTCGCAAATACGATCATCACAAATGTGACAGAGGCGTCGCAAATTGCAAAGCTTGACCCAACGGTGCTTTTATCGCAAACGCGACAAGTAGTCCGCAAATGCGAACCCAGCAGCAATTGCAAATGCGATGCTTTTCCTTGCAAATGGAGGTCCCTTCCCAGCAGCCCTGAGTCGCAATTGTGACTAAAACTACGCAAATGCGATGGTTGCAAATGCAGCACACAAGGATTAACAAAAAAAATTGAAACTCACTCGAGCCCGGGGTGTTACACCCCATGTTTTCGTACGTAAGAGTACGTCGTAAGTCAATTGATGTAAGCTCAGAAATGAAATCATATTTAAAAATTTAATAAAGTAATTTAATCATGTTATCGTGGAGGTTACAAATATTTACGATCATGAATACCAAGTACCAAAATGGTCGGAACGCTTAGAAGCTAAACGAACTAAAGAAAAAATAAGTTTCGTCGAAAGTCGATGAGTTGGAATGTTATAACAAGTACTTTTGGGGTGAGACTTGGGTGCTTAACATTATAATGAGGTTATGTTATGAGTTATTTTAGTCGTATGATAGTCATGTGTTATGTTTTGAAGCCAAGCGAGGTGTGGAACAAAAGTCGATGAAAGTCATCACAAGTTATGTTCATAAGTTTTACTGAACTTTGGGGCAAACGTAACTGCAATTTTCTCCAAATATACTAAGATTTACGAGGTGTTCCACCCATCAAATTGAATATCTATGAGTTTATTTTCTAACTCATTAAACATTTTATCAATACGACATCAGAGTAGAGAGATATATGCGTTTTAGCGAGACTGTGCAGACTGCTAGGTGACAAGTAGGTGTGTCACCTACTTGCTTAAATGAGAGGATTATATATGCCCAAAAAGGGGCTATTTAATGTATATATGTTGTTATTGTTGTGTTCTTGTGTTGTTTGTGTTACCTTGAATTTGGAGGAAGTAAGGATTATTGGGAAGATGCTGCCCGTTTCAATACAAAATAAGCTTGTCGTTTGTTGTGCGATAGTTGTACCTTTCGTAACTTAATGATAGTATTATTATTATTGTTGTTATAGATTAAGGTGCAAAGAGGCGAGTTCAACGTGGTCATTGGAAAGATTGTGATAAGGTATATTAAAGCTAAACCTTTCCTTTATTTTGGCATGATCTCGTAACTACATGTGTTTGGTAACGAGACATAAAGAGAAGTCTGTACCCCTGAATTTATGTATATTATCCTAGTCTCAAAAGCTACAGTACTCTCCCTTATCGGGACTTTATATTTAGTTAAGTATTATCTTTTTCCAGTCAAGAGAGCAGAGGGCATATATATATATATATATATATATATATATATATATATATATATATACACACACATACAGTATTACAGTATTTTCACCACCATCGAACTATAATCGGTGGGCAGCCCCCTATTGGGCAACCTCCAATCAGATGGTAAGTTATATACCGAGCCTACTGTGGCCTAGCGCCTATGAGCGAGCCTAGAATGGCCATGATACAGAGCCTTGTAAGGTCGAGCACCTATGAGCGACCTACTACAGCAGAGCAGTTACACATACTGAGTCTTATATGGCCGGACAATTATTTTACTTACTTTATTGAGAGAAAGATGAGTCATTATCAGCAGGTAAGTATATCTTCAAATTATATTTGACTCCCATGTACTTTCAGTTATTATATTATCAGTTCAATTTCAGCTTTCAGTTATTTTGTTGCCTTACATACTCGGTACACTATTTCGTACTGACGTCCTTTTTGTTGGGGACACTGCATTTCATGCCTGCAGGTCCTGATAGACAGCTGGATAGACCTTCCCAGTTGACAAAGTCAAACATTAGCTTGGTTGCTAAGCTCCACTTCCTTGGAGTTACCAAGTCTATACCTTGGAGTCCATTTTACATATACAGGTTTGATGGGTAGGTCAACGCCCTGTCCCGACCATGATACTGTTTAGTTGTCCCTAGAGGCTTGTAGACAAGTCCTGTACATTTTATATATCAGTATTGTGGCTTTACCAGCCCTATGTAGATGTTTAGTTTTGTATTGCTGGTTGTAGACGTTATTTTCAGATGATTCAGAATATGGCCTCATTGGCCTAAGTTGATGGTTACCCCTCCAGAGTTCATAGTTACAGAGTGGTACGCTCGGGTTGAGTATGGCATCAGGTGCCGGCCACGCCTCTTCAGGTTTGGGGCATGACAAACTTGGTATCAGAGCAGTTCTATCCTAGGGAATCTACAAGCTGTGTCTAGTAGAGTCTTGTCTATTGGTGTGTTGTGCACCACACTTATAAGTAGGAGGATACAGGGCATTTAGAACTATCACTCTTTCTTCTTACTCTAGATCGTGTGGTAGTTCTCAGTGTTAAGAATTCAAAATCCTAAATTTTATTCTATTCGTAATACAAGGATACATACATCCAGAAAGACATTTGGTAAGTATTGAATGTGGCTGTGGAAGAGTTGAGCCAGAGGAACTTAATTTTGCATCATGCTTATGATGAGTAAATATGAGGCCTTCAACAGATCATGTATGTACTAAAACGAATAAGCTTCTAGATAAGGAGCCCTAAGGCATGAATATCTATCCACCCATATGGTAAAAAGTAGTAAGAGAATCTGAAGGTAGATACATGTTTCAACAAGTAAAAGAAGCAAGGTGAAGAGGTACGAGGTACCCAATTAGTGAAGATTATCAGTATTTATAATTCAGGCAGAGAAATATAAGCATTTGTGTCACCTTCAACCGTAATAGAGGTATGTACAATTGGCCACACCCATCTCGATTATGCCATATGGGAGCTAACAAATATAGTTTAAGAGAAGGATGGGATATCATGACCAAACTAGTGTTAGAGTAACCCAAAATGATGGGGATTGTTATCATTAGCTAACATTTCTGAAGGATAGTGCAACCGTGGTAATAGATCTCTTTGTGAGACACACAGAAGGTGCATCTACAATAGCACAGTCAGATATGAATACTAGAATGTTCAGAAGTTTCACAAGATAGGTAGTGGAATCTCAAAAGAGATAAATATTTATCTTGGCATGACTCCCGCCCATGGTAAAAAAAAAAAAGGGAACGTTAGGCAACCCGAAGAGCCAGTGAGATGAAGCAAGGGGAGCTAAAAGTGAAAGAATGTTTTACTGAAGATTTCATAATAAAGTGATGAACAAAAATACTAGCAGGAGAAAAAGAATAGAGTAAATGAAGCATTATGAGTAAGATGTGATAAATGGGTGATAACAGTAAATAAATATAACAGGATGACAGAGACTATAGTCAAGTGAAGGAAAAGACAAGAGGAGACATGCCTTGAGAAAATAAAAGTATAAGCCCTAAGGTCATATCCTCATTTCGAAAAATGAACTGATGAGTCGAACGTGATTACCATAAGGAAAAGTTAGACCCCTGGAGTAATAAAGATCAGGATGAGCTAGTAAACAAGATAATACCGAACATGAATTAGGGACTAGAGGATTTGATAATAGTTGATATCGTGGGAAAATTAGAGACCGCATTTTGGCAATAACATAATAGACGATAGAAGAGTTACCTGTAAAAGTCATTCAGGAAGACGCTTCCCTAAAGCAAGCATTGTGAGCAAAGTTAAGCTTAAGGGACTAAGTGTTCTCGATACACTAGGCGTCACCCTCACACATAAGAAATTCAGTTATCCCTGGTACAAGAAGGGTTATTGCAAGGCGAGTAAGAGTCATAAAAAAAATATGGAAAGACACCAAAGATGAAGAGGTAAAACATCTGCATATAAAACTTCAGAGCATTAAATGCTAGTACTCCCCTAAAGGGGGGGGGGGGAGATTGTGTGATATGGTATTAAGTCGGAGTTAAGTGGTTCAGGTAACTATGGAATGGTAAAGGAAGAATGCGACAAAATGTGAAAGGGATGAGACTGTGTTTATTCAGACCCTACAGATATGTTAGGACCCTAAAACATTATGCAAGCATGACGCTAGGGAGAGGCAGTAAGGGTTCCCACACCAGATGTTATTGACAAATAAGTGCGAATGAATAATTGATACATTAGGAGCCAATGCAAAAGGTAAGTTAAGACAAAAGACATAACCCAAGAGAGGTTGCGCGGAATATATATATGAGCATGGATTGACGAGTAGTTAGTAGTTGATTGAGGAAGAGCTTAGTTATGACTAGACAAGAGGTATTGGATAAATCAGTAGATCATGCAAGATAAACATAGTGAAACCCAGCATAAGAAATTCAGTCTTGCAAATACGACATCGTAATCCTTGAGAAATATTCAGATAGGAGTTGGGATAGTTAAAGGTACCGTATAAGGGTTACGGAAATAAGAGATAGTTCCACTTGGGAGACAATCAAAATTTAAATTAAAGCAACCCTACGAGCACAAGGGCGCGGAGGTAAGTAACTAAGGATAATTATAGGCGAGTAAGAACATTAGAAATTCTGTGGGGTATACAATGTAATAAGCTCGTAGATTTAAAAGAGTAGGAGGGTCTTCCCTAAGTACTACAATGCAAGAAAAGATGAGGAAATAAGGAAGAAGGCTTCAACATAAGCATAGTGACCTAAAGAAGAAATGATCTTGTAACAACAGTCTCACTATAATATTATATGCACTCCATAAGAAAGTGGCACCTATCGTGACTAAGGAACGGGAAGTAAGATCCAAAGTAATATTCTAGATCATATGAGTTACACAAAATTCCGGTATTCGCGGGCACTAAGATAAGCCATGTATTCATTTAGCAAGTGGTAGAATGACTAGGAAAAGCAATTTCTTTATATAAATACAACTGAGAAGGCACGAAACAAATTATTCGATCTACAACCCGGAGTTAGATACGTTATGACCGCACTTAAGATTTCAGAGTACTATCCATACAGTTATGGGAGACTTTGGTATAGGTTAAAAGAAAGAATTGAGTCCACTTTACAGAGAAAGGCTTGAATTGTTACAAGGTTATATCATGGATGTTCCATAGCGTCTATGAAAGGCACAGTATAAGGAACAAAGCAAGGGACTCCGTGAAAGCAAGCTTAATCGTAGGAACGACACCACAGTACGAGAAACAAAGCAAGAGACTCGAGGAAAGCAAGCTTAATCATAGGTACGAAAGTTTTCCCACAAAAAGGGGGCTGGCTATTGCCAAGCTACACCAAGGGGCTAGCTCTTGCCAAGCTACACAAACAGTTAATTTGTTTATAGTCGCAAAAGTTTTCCTACAAAAGGGGCTGGTTTCAACCTTGCCAAGCTACACAACTCAGAAAACTTTTGTACTATAACCAACGTTAGCTGTTCATAACTCAGAAAACTTTCGCACTACAATAAGCTAACTTTCAAAGAGTACACTTACTCTATTTTCATACATGGACCGTACTACAACAAGCTAACTTTCAAAGAGTACACTTACTTTATTTTCATACATGGACCAACCTTTCCATCCATTCGAAAGGAAGAACAAGAGGGAAATTTAGAAAGAACTCATATGTAATATATCACAAGAGATTTACAAAGAGTGGACGAAAATTACAAGAAAATTCTAGGATGACTCTAGGGCTTTTTATAAGAGGATTTTCTAAACTTGTACAAGGTAATTTTCTGATGATCCTCCAACTACTACAAGCTCTCCTTTATATAGGACTAGGAGGTTATTACAAGACAAACAATCTAGATAAAGCAAACTTATCTTACATGGCAAATTTATCTACAAGCGGGTCCTTCCTGGAATGTAAAGGACTTTAGAAAAACCACTAAAAACACTTGAAAGCATGTGAACGGGGTGAAATATACATGGTGTAGCATGTGAAAGCATGTGACGGCATGTGGCTGTATTGAGTTTCATGTGAAGAAGCATGTGAAGGCATGTGAAAGCATATGAAAACAAGGTGAAATGGGGCCCGCATAGCGTGGAAAGATGTGGAAATTCGTCTTGGCATGGGTAGGATATGTGTTGAGAGTTTTTGGATGATTATGGTAGGAAAACAACGAGAAGTAGGACCCGGCTAGTATGGAAAGATGTGGGAATTTGTCTTGGCATGGGTAGGATATTTTTGAGGATTTTTTGATAGGTAATGGAGGATTAAGGTGGGATTAGCAAGGATTAAGGCAATTATCCTTTATCGATCACTGAATTGCCTTCCAGGCATCTTTTCAAAGACCTTGTGAAGTAGCGCCTGGAACTTGACGGTTCGTCACTGCTATGTTCCTTTCCCTTTGGACTGAGAGATGTAATCTGCAACTTTAATCGGGAAATGTCGTCAGTGATCCTTTCTCGGATGACTTCATATGGTGTTTGATATTCTTTTGCAGCTTCCCGGACTCTTTCCCAGTTAGGATGGGTACTGGTATAATTCCAGCTTGCCCATTCTTTTGGCCATATCTCTTTTGGGATGCACCTATTTTGCTGGAAAATGATTCTTTGTGCCTCGCTATACTCTTCCTCCATGGATAAAATGGACACGGGAAATTTCCACTAGAATGATGCTTCTGCTTGCGCCTGGACTTTTCCATTAATAATCTTTACTGGCCTATGAAACATGAATAATTTTGCTGCATAGGAATTGCTGAAACATTTAATATAATATCTTCTAGGTTTGAACCGTAGTAAAAATATTCTAAGGGCTGGTGCAATGGCACAAAATCCTTGAAGACGTTGCACTTGAATTCCATGAAAATGTAATACTGATGGCATAGGTACCAGAAAAACCATAGTAGTTCTTGTGGAAAATCCTTGGCTTGAGCTATGAATATATGGCAGAATGGATATTTTGGATTGACACCAATAGGTTTGAGAATGGATCCTTCATATTGCCGAAAAACTTGGAGCTCATAATAAGTTCTTCTTTCCATAATAATTGACGGATCAAAGGGATCCATGAGGTTGAACAGCTCCGGTGGATGATCTGTTAGCTTCAGTGAACTAGTTCCCAGTGTATTTGAAAACATAAAGATGTGGCTGTTTGGCTTCAGTTTTGCTGGGAAAAATCTTTTTGAGAATTCTTCCGGTCGCGATAGAAAATCTGCGAGGATATTATCCTTTCCTTTCAGGTGCTTGACTTGAAACTTGTATGGAGAAAACCATTGAGCCCATCTGAGAATCTGAGGATTGGGGATAATTTTTGACTTTATCCAGATCATTTTTGGGAAAGCCTTCATATCCATTTCCACTAGAAATTCTGTATGGATAAGGAAGAAATTGAATTTCTTGATTCCATTCTTTACTGCAAGAATTTCCTTGAAGGTGGAATATAATGTTGCTCGGCATCTTTAAACTTTCCACTGGCATATCTGCATATTTTCCGTTGGCCATCTTTTTCTTCAAATAGAACAGCACTCCAATATTCATGGCTGGCATCAGTTTGCAGTATCTTCTTTCCATCTGAAGGGATGTAGAGAGACTTGACATTTTTACATATCTCCTTTATTTTTCTAACTGCTTCATCTTGTTTCTCTCCCTATGATGTTGCATTTTTCTGGATCATTTCTGTGAGTGGTGAAATGTATGTAGAGATATTTGGGATGAAATCTCTAACATAATTGATGACACCCAAGAACTGTTGGATCTGCTTTGTTGTGAGGTTGGTATCCGGAAATTTAAGTAGTTCCTGACATATATGCGGTCCTGGACTGTACTCACCTCGGGCAAAATGCATTCTGAGAAAATCAATCTCTTTTTGAGTAAGAACCATCTTCTTTGCTGAGAGCATGATTCCGTATTTTGTTACCAGTGCCTCAAATTGGCGAAGCAAGTTGACATGTTCGTCCAATGTCTCACTAAATAACAGGATATCATTAATATAGACTAAGGAGGTATGGAGGATGGGTTGGAAGATTTTTATCATGGCTTTTTGGAACAAGGAGGGTGCAGTTTTCAAACCAAAGGGCATGACTTTCCACTGGAAGTGATGATCTGGGATGCAAAATCCCTTTTTGGGTCGTTCTTCAGGGTGGATTCCCAATTGCCAAAATCCAGATTTTAAATCAAACTTGGAAAAATATTTCGCCTTGGCTAAGTGGGAGAAAAGAGTGAGTTTATTGGGTATGGGAAATTTATCATCTTGGAGGAAATGGTTTAGTGGCTGGTAATTAATAACTAACCTGAGTTTTCCTCTTGTCTGTTCAGCTCTTTTGTTGACATAAAATGTTTCGCATGCCCATTGTGAATCCGATGGCTCTATCAAATCAAATTCCAAAAGTTCTTCGCATTCTTTCTTTGCAAGCTGAAGATGATCTGGATTCATTCCTGAGTGACTGGCTTTTGTCGGATTGATGTTTTCATTTTTCTTGAAAGGGAGCTTGATAAAAAACTCTTGGTTTTTCCATAATGGGCTTTTCCCTTTCTTCATGAAATCCTTGTGGGATTCAGCACATGAATGTTCAATGAGATTCTGCTCAATCTCTTTGATTTGTTCGTCATTGGTGATCTGGAATAGCCTTGGAATCTCAGAATAAGGTCTGAACTGCTTTTTAAAAGCTATCACGTTGGCCTTGATCTGGAGTTGATCTTTAAGCTGCCTGTAAATGTCAATCCAATAATAAGATCTTTTCCTGGCACATCAGATCCTAGCAGCTTGGTTCTGTACTTCAATACTGGAAAGAACTCAATCGTAACTGGGTGCTTTGTAATGACTGTTGTGGTTAGGATTGCATTTGATGCAGTGTTGAAATCCTTAAAATGTGGCACCCATTGATCTTCAGGGAGAACAGCAGGATTTATGAGTGAGGATGCAGCTTCAGTGTCATTGAAAGCAATAACTCAAGTTGGTTTATCCCATTTGGATGTGTAGACCTTGAGTTCTACTTGAGGAACGACTGTGAGAGCATTGATCTCCTCTCAGGCCTCGATCACTGGTTTTGAGATTTGGTACTGATCATTGCCTTGATCTTCATAGATGTCGAGAGAGAATATAGTTTCTTCATTGGGTTCATCATCCATAGAGCATATGGATTCAAGGTCCTCCTCTTTTGCAAGATGTATGCCAGTGTAATCTTCAATTTCTTCAAGGAGTTTGACATATCTTCTTGACTGAGGACAATTTTTTGCGAAATGTCCAATATTATGGCAAATAAAGCATCTGTCTTTCTTGTGAAAATTTCTTGGCCTTCTGCGTCTGAAAACTTTGTGCGTCTCTTGGATTTTGATCTTCCATCTAAGAATTCTTGGCCGTTTGAACCTCCTGAATTCTTTCCGTAGTCTGGACGTGCTGCAGGAACATCCTGATCCGGTGATTAGATCAGTTTTGCGGCATGCCTTGTCAAGCGCTGGATTGTGCTGGATAATTTGCTTTAAGGCTGAGCGCTTGGTACAGATGTCATCTAATGCGACGAAAACAGCCTGCCTTATGTAACCAATTTACGGGATGGTTATGGACTGGAATTTTTCTTCAATGATGGTCATGGTTCGGCTTGCTAACAGCTTTGGAAGAGAAGAGACGAAGGCTTGCTTCAGATTGATATCTCCGCCGATTTCAAAATATATCTTGGCCATTTTTTGAAAATGTCTGTCAATGTCATTTCTGTCGAATGACAACACTTCATCTCGAAGAGTTGTCTTCGCATTTTCTCCTGTCGTTGGCCAGTATCTCCGCAGAAAACTTCATGTAGGACCCGGATGTTGAAGGCAAAATCTTGGGAAGTAATAAAAATATTCTTTTCGTGAATCCCAAGGGAGTTCCACCAATCTCTGAGGATTCCGGAGAAACGTGAAGTGAGTTCTGACAAGATGACATACTTTTCTCGTTCTGCCAAGTTTTTGGTCACCATCCAAGTGTAGAAGTCTTGGATTCTCTGAGGCCATTTTGAAACCTTGACGTCGTCCAAGGTGAAAGTATGGAAGCCGGTTCCAACTGGCTTGGACGACATGGGTTCATATCTTCTTTCTGGGATTGGCTCATCTGTCATGCCTTCTTGTTCGTCATCTATCTCAGATACTTCTGGCTCTCTTGGCTAATTTACAAATATTGGGGGATTGTCATCTTCGGAAGAGTCCGTCGCGGATTCATCGCTTGATTGAGAGCTATCTTCTGTGGATTCCTCTTCTGATGAATTCAGAGATTCGGACCATGGAGTCTCTTCTTCTGATATACATCTTGGCTGAGAGACATAGAGGTCTGGAGCCTTCTGGTCAGAAATCATAAGATTTTCTAGGTTGGACCCTTTTGAACTTCCTGCATGGTCTCGTCTTTTCTTGGCTTGTTTTATTGCTGCAAGGGCATCTTTCCTTTCCCAAACCAATTTTGCAATATCAAACTCCTGTTCTCCTTTTACAGGCTGGGTGAAAGAGAATGGATTTTGAGAGGCAGATGGGAAAGTAGAAAAGGTGTTGTCTAATTTAGGTGGGGAATATGGTTGTGGAGACATAGGGAAGAAGGTAGGTTTTGAAGGGACAACCGGGGTTGTTTGTGGCTTCAAGTGGTCATTTCTTAAGAGCTGAATCTGTTCTTTGATGGAAACCGTCTCCTTTTGTTGTTGTCGGAAGAAGTGGAAAAGTGAAGTTCCTGGCGGACAAATCTCTTATTGTAGATTTGCCAACCTTAGTTCCAACGCTTTGATTAGCCCTTCATGGCGAGACGATGTTTGCTCCATCTTTTTCTCCATTGTTTCCACCTTGCTCATCATTTTGTTTTGCGTGTGCGCCACGTTCTTCATGGTGTTGCCAATGTTGGTCAGGACCTTGTTTTGGCAGATGGAGTTTTCGGATTGCCAGTTTAGTGTTGCCTCGATGTCACTTGTTGGAGGTTTTTCTCCAGTAGGCAATACTACATTTTTCTTGGGATTTTTTGGAGCATGGCTAATTCCTTCCTTTTCAAAAGGTTGTAGTGTAGGAAAGTCGTGGGTATGACTGGAGCTTGAGGAACTCAGCATGAACATCTGTGGGGGATTTTTGATTTTCGGAGTTTATGAAGTTTTAGGTTCAGGTGGCTTTTTGGTTGTGAGGTCTGAATTGGTGGTGGATCGGGTTTGGGTGTAGGTTCGTTATCTTGCCCAACTTGGAGTGAATTTTTCTGGTAATTTTGGCCATTACTGGGGTTGGTAACTAACAAGAAATTCATATTTCCCTGGGCGGCTTAAAGAGCCAATTGAAGGGTCTTTATTTTCATATCTGGCTCGGAATTGTTTTTCAGTAGTTTTTCCCTTTTTCTTGGATTTTGGTTTGGTTTTGTTGAGGCTTAACTTTTCTGCATAGTATTCTCCATTTGGATCATCTAAATAGTTTTGACAGTTGCAATCAAGATCCCAAGGGCAGTGTCCCGTAAAGGGGCACTTGAACCACAAAGTTTTTGATCCATTTTTGTCGAAAGTTCGGCACCAGTCATGTTCTTCCATGATGCTCTGTATGTTCCAAAAGAGTTCTGCAACAGATTCAGGGTATGTATCTGTTGTATCTTTGGGTTGTATCATTTGGCAAGAAAAGATGGTTTTATTGGGTTTTTTGAGGTGCGAATGGTCGAAGCTTATGCAAACAGTTTTGTCATTTCTTTTGGTAAAGGTTGGTTCACCAGATTGTAGGGATTCCTCTAATTCTCTTAACTTTTCATAATTTGTGATCCAGGAATCAAGAAGAATTTTGACAAGTTCATCTCTTGAAATTTGTCTGGGTATTTGGGTGCACATGGTATTTCCTTTGGTGGCATCAATATTTAGGAGAAGAGCATTTTCTCCTCCTGGAAGACAGAGATCCATGGCGTGATTCTGGACTCGCCATGCCATTTGGTTGTGAATAGTAGCTTGTATGGAATCTTTGGCTTGAGGGGCTCCTTGGATTTGGACTTGGATTTTAAGAGCTTCGGTTAAGTAGGGATCATAGAAAGACATGTTGAAATTTGGAAAGATTGTCATGAAAACAGTCCCGGCATTCAAGGTGACTTCGGCAGTACCCAAGTTTGCATGTTGGTACTCCAAATATCTGGTGTCGAGAAGAGAAAGTCGAGCTACCACCGGCTGACCTTTTCTTCCGTGATAGGTTAGAGCAATTCGGATAGCACCAAAATGGATATGGGTAAACCCATGCTCTCTCCATGCCTGGGAAAATCGTCTGGGATTTGAAGGGTAATAAATTGTTCTTCTCTGGTGGCGAGGATAGGATGCTGGTCAAGTTTTGATGCAGCAACATATTCTTTGACTCCTTTTGGTCTATGTTGGACAAGGGAACGTATTTGGGTCCATGGTGCAAAGGATTTTTTGGCGAAGGCTGAGTAGGGATTTATAAGAGGTAGTTCAGTGGAGGACACCTTTTGTTCGTCTGGTAAGATATCTACTTCATAAAGGTAATCATATTTTTTAGACAGGGTTTTGTACAGGGTAGGTGACATATTCATTTTAGCTAAGGAAGACGAAGATGGAAACGACTCACACATATTTGGTAAACTGTTCCTCCCTCCGAAGGATGGGTTGGCTCTGATACCACAGTATAAGGAACAAAGCAAGGGACTCGAGGAAAGCAAGCTTAATCGTAGGAACGACATCACAGTACGAGAAACAAAGCAAGAGACTCGAGGAAAGCAAGCTTAATCATAGGTACGAAAGTTTTCCTACAAAAAAAGGGGCTGGCGCTTGCCAAGCTACACCAAGGGGCTGGCTCTTTCCAAGCTACACAAACAGTTAATTTGTTTATAGTCGCAAAAGCTATCCCGTTGGCCTCGATCTGGAGTTGATCTTTAAGCTGCCTGTAAATGTCAAATCCAATAATAAGATCTTTTCCTGGAACATCAGATCCTAGCAGCTTGGCTCTGAACTTAAATGCTAGGAAGAACTCAATCGTGACTGGGTGCTTTGTAATGACAGTTGTGGTTAAGATCGCATTTGATGCAGTGTTGAAATCTTTGAAATGCGGCACCCATTGATCTTCAGGAAGAACAGTAGCATTTATGAGTGAGGATGCAGCTCCGGTGTCGATGAAAGCAATAACTCGAGCTGGTTT
>MCJB01020847.1:118144-163326 GCA_002018475.1 Nicotiana obtusifolia
TGAGTCGGATGTATGTTGGACCATACAGAATCATTCATAGGATTGGTCAGGTGACTTACAAGCTCGAGCTACTACCTGAGATGTCAGTAGTGCACCATGTATTTCATGTGTCTATGTTGAAGAAAGTAGTTGGAGACCTGATACCACAGTATAAGGAACAAAGCAAGGGACTCCGTGAAAGCAAGCCTAATCGTAGGAACGACACCACAGTACGAGAAACAAAGCACGAGACTCGAGGAAAGCAAGCTTAATCATAGGTACGAAAGTTTCCCTACAAAAAAATAAAAGGGCTGGCTTCAACAACCCATAAGGGACGGCTTGCCAAGCTACACAAACAGTTAATTTGTTTATAGTCGCAAAAGTTTCCTACAAAAGGGGCTGGCTTCAACAACCCAGTTGAATTCTTCCTTGCATGGTTTCTCGGTCTTTTTTATATGATTGTATCAATGAGCATCAGTATGATGACCCCTATTTGCTTGTCCTTAAGGACATGGTGCAGCACGTCGTTGCTAAGGAGGTTTCTATTGGTGATGATGGGGGGTGTTGCGGATGTAGGGTCGATTATATGTGCCTAATGCAAATGGGTTGCGTGAGTTGATTCTTAAGGAGGCTCACAGTTCGCGGTACTCCATTCGTCCGGGTGCTGTTAAGATGTATCAGGATTTGAGGCAACACTATTGGTGGAGGAGAATGAAGAAAAACATAGCGCAACGTGTAGCTCGGTACCTAAATTGTCAGCAGGTGAAGTATGAGCATTAGCGGCTGGCAGTATGCTTCAGAGACTTGAGATTCCCTAGTGAAAATGGGAGTGTGTTACCATGGACTTCGTTGTTGGTCTCCCACGGACATAGAAGAAATCTGACGTGGTATGGGTAATTGTGGAAAGGATGGTCAAGTCGATTCATTTCATTCCGGTAGTGACTACCTATTCTTCAGAGCAGCTGGCTCAGATCTATATCCGCGAGATTGTCTGGCTTCATGGTGTGCCTGTATCCATCATCTCTAACTGGGATACGCAGTTCACATCGCGTTTCCGGAGAGTTGTATAGTGTGAGCTAGGCACACGGTTTGAGTTGAGTACACCATTTCACCACCAGACGGTCGGACAGTCCAAGCGCACCATTCAGATATTGAAGTATATGCTTCGTGCCCGTGTTATGGATTTTAGGGGTTCTTGGGATCAGTTTTTGTCGCTTGCAAAGTTTGCCTACAACAACAGCTATTATCTAATTGAGTATTCAGATGGTTTCTTATGAGTACCCTATATGGGAGACGGTGTCGTGCTCCAGTTGGTTGGTTTGAGCCGGGAGAGGCTAATTTATTGGGCATAGATTTGGTTCGAGATGCCTTGGAGAAGGTCAAGTTGATCTAGGATCAACTTCGTACAACCTAATCTAGGCAGAAGAGTTATGCAGATCAGAAGGTTCGTGATGTTGCATTCATGGTTGGAGAGCGAGTTTTGCTTCGGGTTTCACCTATGAAGGGTGTGATGAGGTTCGGAAAGAAGGGCAAGTTGAGCCCTAGGTATATCGAACCTTTTGACATCCTTGATAGGATTGGTGAGCTCGCCTACAAGCTTGCGTTGCTATCTAGTTTATCTGTGGTTCATCCGGTGTTGCATGATTCTATGCTCTAGAAGTATTATGGTAATCCATCTCATGTTTTAGACTTCAGCCCAGTCCAATTGGACGCATATTTGACTTATATTGAGGAGCCGGTGGCTATCTTGGACATATAGGTCTAAAAGTTGAGATCAATGAATTTTGCATCAGTGAAGGTTCAATAGAGGGGTTATCTGGTCGGCGGCGACCTGGGAGACCGAGCTTGACATGTAGAGTCGTTATCCTCATCTATTCATCACTTCAGGTATGTCCTTATGCACGGTAGAGAATGAACATTTGTTTTAAGAGGGGCAGAATGTAACGACTCGACCTGTCATTTTGTGTAACTGCTCCCCGTTACCCCTTTTTATGCTTCACATATGTGTTTATGATTTTATGACTTGCGGGGTTGGTTAGTTTTATTCCGAGAAGCTTTCGGGTTGATTTGGACCCTTTGATTCTTGACTTAGAAGTTTCAATTAGAAATATTGACCAAACTTTGAATTTTGTGAAAACGACCCCGGAATAGTGTTTTGATGGCTCCGATAGCATCATATCATGATTTTGGACTTGGGCATATGCCCGAAGTTATTTTCGGAAGTTCGTAGGTTGATTTGTGTTGTTTTCCCGAAATTTGGCAATTTGAAGTTGAAAAGTTTGACCGTAGGTTGACTTCTAGCTATCGAACTCGGAATTTGATATTGGGATTTGGAATAGGTTCGTTATTAGACTTGTTTGCAAAATTTGGTATCATTTGGAGTTGAATAATAGGATTCAAACGTCTTGTTGTAATTCTAGAAATTCTTGAAATTTACTTTGAAACTTATGCACTTTAGTGTTTGGTTCATAGTTTTAGATGTTATTTTTGTGTTTTGATCGCACGAGCGAGTTCGTAGGATTCGTAGTTTTGTTTTGTTTCGGACATGTTTCGGAAGGTTTTGAACTTAAAATGAACTGCTGGTGGTCAGTTATCGCAATTGCGAGCACCAGCCTCAAAATTGTGAAGGTGACAGTGGGGGCTCAGATGTCGCTATTGCGACTTCCCCTTCGCATTTGCAAAGGTTGTTGGCTTTTGACTTGATTCGCCTTTGCAAACATTTGTTCACTTTTGCGAGATTTCCAGCTTCGCAATTGTCAAGCCTTTTGTCGCAATTGCAATAATAGATTGAGGCTGTTAGGGTTTGCAAATGCGATCCCTGGTCCGCAATTGCAAGGGTTCGCAAATGCAAACCCTGTGTCGCAAATGCGACAACTACAGCTGGTACAAAAGGCTGGGAGACGGGAATTTTCAACACGTTCTCTCATTATAGAACCCTAGATTCTGTAGGAGGCAATTTGGAGAGGGGATTTTCATCTACAAACTTTGAGTAAGTGATTCTAATCTATTTCCAATTATATTCCATCAATATATCTTAGATTTTAACATCACAATCATGTGAATCAAAGTGAAAATTTGTAGAACTTTGTCAAGTTTTTGAAAAATAAGAATTTGAGTTATAAGAGTCGACCTGGACTTGAATTTGAAACTAATCACATATATGAACTCGTGGGATCATGGGTTGTCGGAATCTACCATTGGACCCGGGTTTTGATCGGGTGAGCCCCGGGTTGACTTTTTGAAAAGTTTCAAGATCATAGCTTTATCCATTATAATTGATTTCTCTTGCATTATTTGATGATATTAAGGTGATTTTGGTTAGATTTGAGCTGTGTGGAGGCAAATTTTAGGGGAAAAGATATTTCCGAGGGTTGAATTGGCCTAGTTGAGGTAAGTATCTTGCCTAACCTTGTGTGGGGAACTACCCCTTAGGATTTGGAATTGATGTGTCGTTTGTACTATGCAAAAGTCGTGTGCGCAAGGTGACGAGTGGGTACACATGTTATATGTGGTTTTTGACCGGTTTAGGCTACTTAGACTCTTTCTATGGTTTAATTGAATTGTATTATCATGTTCTAAATTCTCCTAGTCAATCTACTCTTACTTGTGTTAGTCTATCTTCACATGCCTTAAATGACTTTGTTATTACTTGTTCACATCTTATTTGATATTTTGCTCTTATGCTTTAGTTAAACTTGTTTCCTCTCTCATTGTTACATATTATCTCTTTCATCGTTGATTTATCATTATTTGAAGTTATTGTCACATTTTGTCCCTGTCAATGTTGATTTTCATTATTTGAAGTCATTGTTATAAGTTATCTCTTCTATTGTGAGTTATTCTTATTTAGTATCGTGGTTACACATTATCTTTCTCATTGTTGAGTTGTTGGTGTTGAAGTTTTGAAAGTCGTATCACATTAAGGCGAAGTGTTAATTGTTGAGACATCTTTCTTGTTGAGAATTTTTACATTCAATGTTATTTTAGATATTCTTGTACACATTGTAGTGGAGCCATGGGCTATTGTTGTGAAAAGATTGATATTGTTGATTATTGTCAAGTTGCGACATATGGGCACTTGTGGTGCGAGCTGTTATTGTGATGTGATATTGACCCGTATGTGGCGGCATAAGGTGGGACTTATGTACGTGTTGCTTGTAAGGGAAATACGTGAAGCCACACGGTGTAATAAGGTGGGCTAAAGTGCATATAGCTATTTCGAGAAAAAAAATGTTTTAAAACTATTTAAATGTAAGGCTCACGTGGCGGTATAAGAAAAGATTGTGATTAAAATTGAGAAATGTAAATACGAGGCGGTACCTCGGTTGTGATTCTTGATATATATACGAGGAAGTACCTCGGTTTTGATTCTTATTGTGTATGAGGCGGTACCGCGTTGTAATTGTTGTTGATTATCTCATGTTGTAAAGAGTTATTTGGTGGGAACATTTCTTGTTGTTTTGTTATTCCTTGTTCTATCAGTTATTGTCCGTATATGAACATTGTGATTCTTTTCAATTGCTTTCCTTGTGACCTCTATGCTTACAATCCTTTTGTTAGTCTATGTTATTAACTTGCTTCGTATTACTTATTGCTCCGCTTTCCATTACTTCTTGTTATTATGTTTTTATTCTGTTCATTATATCCTAGTAGGTGTCTTGACTTGGCCTCGTCACTACTCCACCGAGGTTAGGCTTGATACTTACTGGGCCCTGTTATGGTGTACTCATACTACACTGTTGCACATCTTTTTGTGCAGATCCAGGTACGTCTGCCCATGCCGGACACTAGAGTTTATTTGAGTAGCTACTTTTGGAGGCTTCAAGGTACATCTGCTCTATTTCTGCAAGCCTCGGAGTCCCCTTCTATTTTAGGCACTCTACTGTTTCTTTCTTGTTTCAAATAGTATTGTAGTTTGAGACTCATAGTACTATCTTGTAATAGCTTATGACACTGTTCCACAAGGTCTTTGGGAAAGTGTTGGCTATTGTACCGTTGATTAATTATTATAGTATGAAGGTATTTATTTGATGTTTTTAGTAGTATTTCTGATATTTCTCTATGCATGTTAGGCTTACCTAGTCGTGGAGACTAGGCGCCGTCACGACATCCTAGGGAGGAAAATTGGGATCGCGGCAAGTTGGTGTCAGATCTCTAGGTTCATAGGTGTTATGAGTCGTAAGCAATCTTAGTAGAATCTTCTAGATCGGTACTGAGACGTCTGTACTTCTCTTTGAGAGGCTACAAAACTTTGAGGAAAACTTAACTTTTTTGATTCCATATCGTGCGAATTGGTTGACTTCGAAAACTGAATCTTTGACTTTCTATTCTCTCACAGATGGTCAGGACACGCATTGCTGGATCCCACAATCAGACACCCCGCCCCTACTAGAGCCGCGAGAGATCGTTGCCGATGTAGAGGTCGAGGAGGGGCATGTGGTGCAGCTAGATCACTTGCCCAAGATGCAACAGAGAAGCCACCAGTAGCTCCAGTTGGGGGGCAGGTACACAAGGCGCCTGTTGCCACCTCTGCACTTCAGAAGACCCTCGCAAGTTCTTGAGCATGTTTGGTACTCTAACTCAGACGGGGTTAATTCCACTTGCACCAGCCACGTCTCAGGCTGGGAGAGGAGCTCAGACTCCTACGACCCGTACCTTAGAGCAACGGGTCCATGTTGATCAAGTCCCAGAGGTTATACCAGTACAACCTATTGTTCCGGTTCAGCCCGAGGTTAGGGCATCAATATCTAAGGAGGAGCAGCTTACACCTGAGAGGTTCAAGAAGTATCACCCTCATAATTTCAGTGGTTTGGATTCAGAGGATGCATATGGATTTCTAGAGGAGTACCATCGTATTTTCCAGACCATGGGTATCGTGGAGACGAATGGGTTGCGTTTACTACATTCCAGCTGTAAGGAGCAGCGTATCGGTGGTGGAGGGTTTATGAGGAGGGTAGCCCAGCCGACACAGCTTCACTTACATGGACTCAATTTTAGGAGTTGTTCTTGAGAGACTTTGTTCCTTAGACCCTTAGGGATGCATGGCGCGCAGAGTTTGAGCAACTGTTGCAGGTTACTATGAAAGTGTCAGAATATGCTGTCCAATTCTGTGATTTGTTCATACATGCACCTGCCTTGGTTTCTATAGTCAGAGAGCGAGTCCGTGGGTTTATCGAGGGGGTCAACTATGGTATTAGATTCAGCATGGCTCGAGAGTGTGAGATAGATACCCCATATCAGCAGGTGGTAGATATTGCTCGGAGGTTGGAGGGTATGCGGCGCTGTGAGAGAGGATAGGGAGGCCAAAAGGCCTCAAGCTACTGGAGGGTTTAGTAGTGGTAACGCTGCAGCTACAGCTCGTCATGGTAGAGGCTATGTGATCCGTCTAGTTCACTCAGCACTTCCAGCCTCTATTGGTGCTCTGGTTATTCTGAGATCTCAGGTTGCACAGTTTGCTCAGCCACTTTCTAGTGCACCTCCTGCACGGGGTGCCTTTAGTAGTCAGTCCCGCCGACCACGCCCGAGCCAGTCCTAGTAGTCACGCCCACTGAGAGCTTGCTTTGGGTGTGGTGATACCTGTCACATGGTTAGAGAATTCCCCATACACAGGAGGGGTGCACCTCCATAGACTACTCAGGCTCCACAGATTCAGTCAGGTCCACACACTTCTCAGGCCATGGTTGCTACCCCAGTTTCCGCTCCACCCGCACAACCAGCTAGGGGAGGGGGATGGATGGGTAGAGGTCACCCTAGAGGGGGAGGCTAGGCTAGATTCTATGCTTTTCCGGGTAGGACGAAGACTATCATTTCAAACGCAGTCATTACAAGTATGGTTTCGGTTTAGGAGATGCATCAATCTTATTTGATTCGGGATCCACCTATTCATACGTGTCATCTTACTTTGCTCCGTATTTGGATATATCTCGTGATTCATTGAGTTCTCCTATTTATGTTTACAAGCCTGTGGGAGTTTCTGTTGTTGTGGACCGTGTGTATAAGTCGTGCTTAGTTGTTATTGGTGGTTTTGAGACCAGAGTTGATCTATTGTTGCTTAGTTTGGTAGACTTTGATGTTATCTTGGGCATGGACTGGTTGTCACCCTATCATGCTATTATGGATTGTCACGCTAAGACTGTAACATTGGCTATGCCAGGGTTGCCACGGTTAACATAGTGGGGTGCATTGGATTATGTTACTAGCAGGGTTGTGTCATTTCTAAAGGATCAGCGGATGGTTGAGAAGGGGTGTGGTGCTTATCTAGCCTTTGTGAGAGAAGTCAGTGCTGATATTCCTACTGTCGAGTCAGTTCTGGTAGTGAGAGACATCCCAGATGTATTTCCAGCGGATCATCCGGGCATGCCGCCCAATAGGGATATTGATTTTGATACTGACTTGTTGTCGGGCACTCAGTCCATTTCTATTCCACCATATTGTATGGCCCTAGTGGAGTTGAAGCAGTTAAAGGAACAGTTGCAAGAGTTGCTTGATTTATATGTGATTGGGAAGGAAACTAAGTGAAAACATGTCAAAAAGGAGCTCAAATGAGGATATTTGGAAATTGGCCTCAGACATCGCAAATGCAAGCAGGAGCTCGCAATGCTAAGTGAACCATGGAAGTCAATATTTGCAAATGCGAATTGATGGACCGCAATTTCAAAGTCTAGACACGAAGGCTGAGGTCATAAATGCGAATGAAGAACCCAAATGCGAAGTCAACCATACAGTCAACGTTCGCAAATGCAAACTCTTTCACCGCAATTGAGAATACATGTGAAGAAGGCTATGTTTGCAAAAGTGAACGTCTGCGTCACAAATTCGATGTCAACAGTAGAGTCTAGGTTCGCAAATGCAAACCTTTCTTCGCAAATGTGAACCACTGGCTTCAATCCCAGACAGAGTTGTAATTTCATATTTTCTAGATCCCAACCCACAATTACACGACCTATCTCATTTTGGAAGACATATTTTTTGCACTGTTGACTAAAAATACAAGCTTGGGAGCTAGGGATTCTTGTACCACACTTGGGGATTGAAGATTTGAAGGCTTTGGATGAGAAACTCTTAACCTTTTACTCGTTTCTTGAATTCATTGATTTGTGTTGAATATCTAAGTGTTTAGCATTTATTCCATTACTTGAATCTTATTTAAAGGAATATTCATTATTAAAATTTGGAGGAAATCTCTTGTTATGCTTACGTATTGACTGATTTCAATTAATTATAAAGTGGGTTATCGTTTCTTTAATTATTCTTGTTCTTTAATGTTTCTTAAGGGATTAGCTAACCCTAAGACTCGCCCATTTACTTTGGTTTATAATTGGAAAGGAAAACTCAAAGTTGGAAAAGATTAATTAACAAGAACTTGAGGCGTTAACCCTCACTTTGTAGATTCTACCTAGGAAAGGGATCGAACTACTTGTAGCCACATTCGGGTGTACTTTATTCTCCTAATTATTTTAGGGATAATTCAATTAGGAAGTGTTGTTAGTTTTCGGAAAAAAGCTAATATAGAATTATTATCCGAGACTAATTAACATAAACTCACTCATATTAATAAAATCATGAAATAAATCGGATTATTACTATTGCACCCTATTTTGCACTAGTCAAAACAGGATTCAACTTGTGGTTTCTATGTTGTTGATGAAAGAGAGTCGCCACCCAATTTTTAAAGGTATACTGTAGTACCTATTTAGTTACTAAAGGTTATATTCTTTATTGGTCTACTAACCAGTGAGATCATGGGTAAGGGTTCTTGTTCTTTTACGGGAAAGGTGTTAGGCACCCTTTAAAATCTACCTAAGGTAGCTCCATAGGATTTAGACTAGATTTGAAATTAATTATTTGTACTATATCTTAACTAGTGTTCAAAGAGTAAAACTTACCATACATTAGGACATAATTTCTACAAAGTGGAAGTATGGTTTGAGGAAGATGGATTTAAAGAAAAGTCCTTTGGAAATTAGAGCTAGTATATAGAAGTCTAAAATGATCTTTGAAAGGTGGAAATGTTTGTATACATGTATAAATGGAATCCAAGTTAGAACCCTTTATTTCCTAAATCATGGAGGTTCATGTCATTCATATGGTAAAAAGTGTTATGAAGCTGATCTTGAGATATACCTTGGTTTTGAAGTGGAAAACCATTTGAAAACCCTTCATTTTAGTGCTGTAGCACCTTAATCTTTTTGAAATAGCTGATTCCTTTTAAAAAGATCAAATTCGCGATAATTCTAATTTTTTTGAAAGAGGGACAACCACCTTTGTCAATCCTTTGGGCTTCAAAAATGTTTAAGAAAAGATTTAGTAAAGCACGACAAATTAATAACAGCTTACGATTAGCGGATATGAAATTAATTGCAAACTAAGGCTTTTTTTTATCCTAAGTACTATAGGCTTGCTTAAGTCATTGTATGAATTAAAAGATAAGGATAAACATTCAATCCAATATTTATACTTGTCACATACATAATGAGATATACTAATGGAAAAACAGCAACGAGCAATGGCATAGTGTAAACTAAGGAATAGCGAAATAGTAAGTAAAGTGGAGAAGGGATAGAATTGACTCTGGGAGGTTTGGGCCTCAAAAGGCAGGCCCAGTAGTAACCAATGATGAGCAACGGTAGACCCTTGAACCATAGTAGAGCTGGACTTGGGCCTAAGTTCTTCAAGAACTCAACTGGCCCAAATCATTTGTACATGCCCAAAAATAAAAGAGAAGGTCATTAGAATAACAATATTGTATACATAACCATATATACAATTCTCAAACAAAGACTAAAAGAAATCACTAACAATGTTTAAATGCTAAGGGAATCATACTAAGCAATGATAAAAAGAAGAGGTGACTAACAATACCCAAATGCTAAGGGAATCATGCTAATTTGGAGTTCGTGTATAGTGAATGACCCACATTGAATACCTTTTGCTGCAATTAGACACCAAACCCAAAGAGAGTAATAAGTGTCAATGAATTAAAGGCTAAGGAGAGAAACCTACTCAAGGACGAAGCCCCCTTTGAATCCCCCGATACTTCAAAGTTCCCAAGGGTCTCAAGGCCCAAGGCAATGTTTGTGTCAGGGAGAACTACCCAACCTAGAGTTAAATTCTACTTCCAAATACCTTTAACCACTAACAACTAACTCTTCCCAATAGCTTAGAATGCCAATGAGGCCTTCTCAATGCAAGCCACGCACTATGACATTTCCTATCACAGAAACCTACTTTTCTTAGTAGAATAACAAAGAAATAGACACATAGGATAGTCCCTATACTTCAGCATTAAATAAATGAAGAACACATATAAACAAGTTTTGAAAATTAGACTTCTAGGCACATATGGAAACAAGAATACTTATGCTGCTACTGCTGAAAATTGGATAACAGAAATCACACATCTCATAGACATGTAAGACACCTAGTTTGGAATTATAATAGCTTTATGATGCATAGACTAAGGCCTTAACATTGATCACAGATGAACAAGCACTTGGGCTAATGACATTACTTGAATCTCTTGAGATCATTAATACAGATTCGGATAATGACACAAGCAGGCTATTGCATTCAACCAAATAACAGCTCCCTTACACCAGATTCAATCCAGAATAACAAAAGAAAGAAAAAGACTGAGTATAAGTTTAAAATAATGTTCAAAATGTGAAGTCATGGAGGATAAACAAAGTTCATACCAAACTCCCACACACAGAGATTTCAATCAAGATTATGACTTTACAAAACATGATGAATCCCAAATATTGAATAATCAGATTGTAAGTATCATTAGGGGTTAAGGATAGGGAGACATCACACTTAACAGACTTAAATCAGCTACACAGGCTCGATTGAATAGCTAAGCATGATGGAGTTATATTCATATTACGGAAATAATCAATAGGTCACAACCATAGTTTGACTGACACGAGATAGACTGATAAGGCAAATGCTATTGACATTCAAAGGAGAATCCATCTCAGTAGGACTATTTACAAGCTAACAGTTAGACATGGGTATAGCATACATAATGAGGGTTCAAATGATACTTAAGGGCTAATAAACATTTAATAAAGCATTTTGAACACTCAGGTCTCATAAGCCTTAACCTAGTGAGGCAGGGCTATTATATGTGTTTCATATGTAACCTAGCTAAGGTTATTCAACAATATCCCTAAGTTCATCACAACAGAACATAAAAGAACATGGCATGTTAAAGATGAAGACTGCAATTACAACCCTAAGTATAACTGATAGAACTCAAAAATATGGCATGATTAATAGAAAAGCCTAGGTAGGATAGCGTAATTAGAAGGATGCTGCAGGTTAAACATGATGATTATAGCAGAACCTAAATACAGAATTCAAGAGAATATAACATGATGAATCATGAGGACTTATGATAGAGCATTATATTGAGAAAAATTGAGAATACAATATGATGATCATGAAAGTTATAACAAAGCATGAAGTGGAATAAAACTCAAAATACAACATGAAGATTATGAAAGTTGCAACAGGACATTAATAGAGCTCAAAATCTAACATGATGAGCATGAAAGTTGTAACAGGACATTAACAGGACTCAAAATGCCGCATGAGGATTATAACAGAACATTAGAATAAGGTCTGAGGCTTTAGGCAAATGTGAGAAATCATCAGGTTAAATAACTTAAATACATAGGCTATTTAATAAAAAAATTAAGGTCATTAAAGTCATACCGCTGCCTAGTTATCATTAAACAAATACAACAATTATCATAGATCATTAACAAGTCATAGTTAGCAAACATAAGTTATTAAAGGCTGAATAAGCATTATAGACTAAGCAGTTAACTAAGAGAACAGTAATACGTTTATTATTTGAAATGAAGCAATTAAGGGAGAGGGTGGAGGTATACTGACCTCTTCTTGAGCAGCAAACCAAACGAGTGTTCACTTTAGCCATTTAGGAACCAAAGCTTAGCCTTTTCACCAACGACGAACTCAGAGCCAAAAGAAAGTGAGAAGCAGAGATTGAGTGAGGACTCGAAATTTCAAACGCAAAGCTTAAGCAAAAAATCTACTGTATCTTCAATTTTTTCAGAAACAAGTTAGCTGTATTAGTTATGTATGGTGAAGATGTTAGGTCTTTTTAGGTGAGAACATTAAATTCTCTATTTATAGTGGCTGTTAAGTGATTAGGGCTTCAGATTCAAGCGTAGATAGTGGAAGATGATGGAGGAGTGGTGATGAAATCAACACGAGTGAAATAAGAGAGGAACAGAGGGGAAAATAAGCGAAAGTTTTACCTGAGCGAGGAAAGTTGACCGTTGGAATCAAAATCAGTGGGCGAAGCTCAGAGACCCAGAGGTCACTATGTTTGACTTCTGGGTATAAAATATTCATCATGAGATTCTGAAGAAGCTCCATGCATGCTTTGATTTAACATAACACGAGAGAAATCTTAGGATTTGATGTTTCATGTCTAAGCTAGGTTTTTTCGGATTTAGGCGTTTGAATCTTAAAGAAGAAAATAGGAAGGAGTTCAGCAAGGATTGTGGATGTGAGAGATGAAAAGGATGATTTCTGGGTGACCTAAGACCTTGCACGAATTTGTGCAAGGTTCTCTTGATTTATTTTGGTGATGGGTTTGAGAGAAAAGAGAGAGGAAAGGGAAAGAGAGGTGGCAGGGTCTTTAGGAAATGATTAGGGTTTTTGAGAGACAGGGGTTAGTCTCCAAGGGTTAAGAGTGAGTGATGGAAAGGGAGCGTTGGATCTTTTGATCAACGGCTACGATTATTTGAAGATTTAGAATTAATAAAAATGTTTAATGTGAAAAAATGGTGGCTTTTAGATTCTTGTAATCCATCGGCTGAAATAAAATTTGATAGGGGTTTTAAAAATAAGGGAAAAAGCAAGATTAAATCCGGTCCGTTGATGGTATGGATCGACAGGTAGGATTGAGTTTGTGTGTTTTGTGAGTGAGTGAGATGGGTGACATGGCGCACTGCTATTAGCTCACAGGCATTGGTATGGATTGCCATGGTGGAAAGAGAGGGTGGGTTTGAACTGGGTCAGATGGCACTGGGCTTGGGTACTGGGCCGTTGTTGATTTAAATAATAGCCACTTTCCGTTTAATTGAGGAATTACAATTATAGCCTTTTAGTTTTTTAACCCCTTTAAAATTAATTTAATTAAACTTAATCATATTCAATAAAGTGTAGTAAAAATAATAATTATCAAATATACTACTAACTATTATATTTAATTGTTTGTAAAGTACTTTGTTTTCTAAAAACACTGGTTTTGAATTATCAACATACTAATCTAATTAATCGAAATTTGAGAAGTAATTTTTTAAATTAATTATAAAACCTCTATAGTGTACGAAAATTATTTTAGTAGTATTAAAATTGTGAGGATATTTGTAATTATATAAAAGTAATGCTAGGTTATTAATATCAAATCTAATGCCCAATTAATTCCATAAAAGATATTATTTTTAGAAAATACTTTCAAAATATTCATTGTAAATTATAAGTATAAATAAATTAATTTTAAAAGGGAGGGTCAAAATTGGCCGTCAACAATTGCCCATCTTTGACTGGAGACGATGAAAGAGTTTTCGAGAACAGAAAAATGAACTAAAGCCAATTTTTTCCCGACTTTAGGCATGCATTGCAGGAGTGGCGCGATGATTATGAGTTGTAAGATTTAGTGAATTCATAGGAGGAAATTTAGGGAATCGGGCTGAATTTTGGCTTTGAATTGCTTACATACCTCGGTGTTAACGAGGATCAGGCCACATGTAGTTCTGGAGTGAAGATTTTTGGGGAAGCGATACTCGCCAAAACTGCCCCTGTATCGTATTATGAGGATACGACGAGATAGAGGATTGGGTATTCTTGATAGCTTGAACTTTTTCGGCTTGAGTTTAAGGATTTGAAGATTTGGAGTTCCACTGGTCGTTTTGTGCCTGAACTTGGATCCTTGGCCTGCTAATAAGTTTGTTGTCCCTCATAGCGTTGTAGTTTGGTTTGCTGCTTAGAAAGAGTTCCACGTTCCGATGTTTGTTCCTGCAAAAAATGAAACACACACATACCCATATATTGCAACGCAAAATATATTATGATGTAATGTAGATGATGCAGGAATGATGATGTCTGGTTGCCGGCGAGCCATTATTCTGGATCGAGATAATCGGATAATTGATGTTGACTCGATTTGTTAGCCGGCCTGTGTACCGTTCCGCAACTGTCGGAGCATTCAAAAAGTGTCTCCGCTTGTTGGGAGAGCTTGACTTATAGAGGGCGTCTCCACTCGTTGGGAGAGCTTTGCACTGAGGAGATGTCTCCGCTTGTTGGGAGAGCTAGATTTGTAGAGTGTGTCTCTGCTTGTTGGGAGAGCTTTGCACTGAGGAGATGTTTCCGCTTTGTGGGAGAGCTTGATTTGTGGAGTGTGTCTCCGCTTGTTGGGAGAGCTTTTCACTAAAAATGTAAAATAATCTCTGCTTGGGAGTGATTGATTGAAACCGTAATCATGTCTGAAGCTACATGAGCAAAATGACAAAACATGCACAGTAATAGCAAAGGAAAGAAAAACATGCCCAAGAGATACTCTTGACTGTGAAGCTAAGTTGTAGTCATTGATTGGCAGCATGTCGGTGACGAGGTTTGCGACTGTCTATTCTGGCATCCGTTGCGACGGAGCGGCAGTGCGGATTGTTTTACTGATGGAATGAATAGTTTGCTATATACAAGGCTTCGACTGGTGAAGCCGAGGCTTGGCTTGTACAGGGCGCTCCGATCGATTGAGCAGACAATTTGGTATATACAGGACTTCAACTGGTGAAGCTGACAACTCGTTGTATAAGGTGCTCCAATTGGTTGAGTAGGTGGTTTGTGTATACAGGGCTTCAATTGGTGAAGCCAAATGTTCATTTTGTACAAGGTGCTCCGAGTGGTTGAGTAGCCGTGCTATATACAATGCATTTTTCGCATCCACGGTTGGTCTCTGAAGTGCCTGCAAAGGCTTCAATATTTAGCTTTAGCTGTATTAGAAAAATTCAGGTAAGGGAGTAAAGGGAGATAATCCTGGAAAGGTGGTGGATTCGTCATTTTCCCCAGTGTCTTCTCAACGCTTCCTTGCTTCCTGTTGACCCTGCACTCAAAGAAAAATCCTTAGTGGGAACAGGGAAGTTCGGTTTGTGTCGACCGCAGTGTGGGTTTGCCCCGGCCTCTGATATGATTACGCCACAAAGTTCGGTAGGTGGAGCAAATTACTGTGTTTTTTTATAGAAAAAGAATTTTGAAAAGCTTTGTTTTAAGTCAAATGTCGTCGTTACGGATTATGACATGTTACAAAAAGTTCTCCTCACGCGAGCGTCTCTTCTTGAAAACTCTGTCCCCTTGATGTCGATCCTTCAAGATGCTTGATGACATGGCCGCTTGCTGTTGCGACTGCGTTCTAATTCAAAAAAATGCATTATAAAGGTTTTTTTTAAGGTAAGGACCGAACATTTTTAGGTTTCCTAGGTATCCAAAATGGAACCACGTCATAACGTAGTTCGTGGATGATGATAAAATATGATGAAGATGACCGAGCCTAACTTAGGCAGCCTATGTATCTAAATGGAATCAGGTCAAGACGTAGTTCGATTACAATAGATGCAAAAATGATGAGATAAGCATGAAATGGCCGAGTTTGACTCATAATGCCTACGTATCCAAATAGAATCGGGCCAGAACGTAGTTCAATTACAAAAGACGATTGAATCCGATGAGGATTTCCTACATATTTCTTCTTGAGGACATCAAGTCAGCATAGTTCTAGAGCAACATATAAAAGTGATATTTGGTTTTTCTTTTACAAAAGAAAGGGGGAGAGAAGTCGAACCATACGTGGGTTACCTGCGTATCCCTCCGTGGGAAGTCAGGTTGAATGTAGTTCTGTTACAGCAAAAAATCTAACTCTATTTTTCATCAAACATAGTATCTCTTGATTACATCTAAGTTTATGGGCTTTGTGTTGATTCTTCCATCCATCTCTGCCAACATTATAGCTCCACCCGACAATACTCGATGAACCACGTAAGGACCTTGCCAGTTTGGTGCGAACTTTTCTCTGGCTTTCTCTTGGTGGGAAAATATTTTCTTCAAGACCAACTACCTCGGTGCGAATTGACGAGGTTTCACCCTCTTGTTAAATGCACTAGCCATCCTGTAGTTGACTATGAAATACTGCATCCATTCTTTATTGGTCGATGAGCATGAGTTACTCCTATCTGACCCGTATCCACCCTGCGTCGTCCAACTTGGCCTCTCGAATGACCCTTAAAGATGGTATCTCAACTTCTGCGGGTATCATAGCTTCAGTGCTGTATACTAACATGTATGTCGTTGCCCTAGTGGATGTTCTCACGGTGGTCCGATAACGCTGAAAGGTGAAAGATAGTTTCTCGTGCCATTGCCTGTGATTGTCCACTATCTTTTGTAGAATCCTTTTGATATTCTTGTTGGCTGCCTCTACTGCCCCATTAATTTGTGGTCTGTAGGCTGTGGAGTTGCGGTGGACGATCCTAAACTTCTTGTAGATTTTTGTCATGAGATCGCTATTAAGGTTAGCAACATTGTCAGTGATGATAGACTCCGGTATTCCAGATCTGCAGACGATGTTGTTTCAGACAAAATCTGCCACTACCATCTTTGTAGCGGCCTTGTAGGTTGATGCTTCGACCCATTTAGTTAAATAGTCGATAGCTACCAAGATGAAGCAATGCCCATTTGATGCAGCGGGCTCAATTGGTCCAATCACGTCCATGTCCCAAGCGGCGAACGGCCAGGGTGAATCCATCACATTCAACTCATTCGGCAAAATCCAGATGGAATCCCCATGAACCTGGCACTGGTGACACCTCTGTATGTAGTGGATAATATCGCTTTCCATAGCCATCCAAAGGTATCTAGCTCTCAAGATCTTATTGGCTAATGTGAACCCGTTCTTGTGGGGTCCACATGTTCCTGCAAGTATTTCTTCCAATAACCTTGTTGCCTCGGCGGCATCTACACATCTTAACAAGCCTAAATCTAGGGTCCTCCTGTACAAGACTTCCCCGTTGAGAAAAAAGTGGTTTGTCAACCTCCCGAGGGATTGCTTTTGACTATTAGTAGCATTCTCCGGGTATATTCTAGTTGCAAGGAACTTTCTGATGTCGTTATACCATGGCTATCCATCTGGCTCTTCATATACATGTATGCAATAGGCATGTTGATCCTAGATCTCTACCTCGATAGGGTCGATGTAATCGTGTATGGATGCTGAATCATAGATGATAAAGTTGCAAGGTCGTTAGCGAACTCGTTCTGAATCCTGGGGACGTGCTTGAACTCAATCGTCGTCAACTTCTTGCATAGCTCCTTCGCGTAGTGCAGGTACAGAAAGATCTTGACATTTTTGGTGGACCATTCCCCTTGGACTTGGTGTATCAATGAATCGGAATCCCCTATGACCAAGAGTTCTTTGACGTTCATGTCAACCGCTATTCTGATCCCAAGGATGCACGCTTCGTATTCGGCCATATTATTGGTACAAGGCAACCTTATCTTTGTCGATGCTGGCTAGTTTGTCAGGATTCCGAAATTAGGACTGCCCAATTCCAACTCTTTTAAAGTTTGCTGCTCCATCGAAAAATATTCTCAATCCAAGGTATGATTCTGCAATATATTCTCCAGCATATAAAACTTCTTTGTTGGGAAAATAGGTAGTGAGTGGCTTGTAATCCCGGTCCACTAGATTCTCTGTATGGCGATTGGCTAAAGCTTGCCTTTGACAGCCTTTTGAGGTTTTTGCACGATGTCAAATTCACTAAGGAGAATTTGCCATTTAGCTAGCTTTCCGGTAGACATCGGCTTCTAGAAGATATACTTGAGTGGATCGAGCCGAGATATCATATGCGTAGTGTATGCTGACATGTAATGCCTTAGTTTCTAGGCAATCTAAGTCAGTGCACAACAAGTGCGCTTTATCAAAGTATTTTTGACCTCGCATGGCGTGAACTTCTTACTTAAGTAGTAGCTCCTTTCTCCCAGTTTCGTCATGCTGTCCCAACACACATCCAAATGCGTTACCCAAGACTGACAGATATAGTAGTAAGGGCTTCCCAGGTTCGGGGGGAACCAGCACTGGTGGATTTGACAGATACTCTTTGATTCTGTCGAAGGCTTTCTGGTACTCTTCTATCCATTTTGTGGCAGCATCCTTTTTTTGCAACTTGAAAATGGGTTCACAGATTACCGTGGACTGTGCTATGATGCGACTAATGTAATTTAGTCTCTCCCGGAAACTCATCACATCTTTCTTACTCGTTGGTGGTGGTAATTCTTGAATGCCCTTGATTTTTGGTGGGTCTAGTTCTATCCCTTTCCTACTTAGGATGAAGCCCAACAGTTTTCTAGCAGGGATTCCTAATGCGCACTTTGCCGGATTTGATATCAAACTGTATCTCCGCAGGCATTCAAAAAATTTCCTCAAATCGTCCAAGTGCTCTGAACTCTTTCAAGACTTGATGATGATGTCATCCACATACACTTCGATCCCCTTGTGAATCATGTTGTGAAAAAGGGTCATTATGTCCCTCATGTAGGTGGCACCGACGTTCTTGAGACCGAACGACATGACTCTATAGCAGTAAACTCCCCAAGGTGTGGTGAAGGCTGTCTTTTCTGCATCTTCCTCTGGCGTCAAGATTAGGTGGTACCCAATGGAACAATTCACAAATGACTATAGTTCATGCTTTGCGCAGTTGTCGATGAGGATGTAGATATTTGGCATAGAGAAGTCGTCCTTTAAACTAGCTTTGTTGAGATCTCGGTAATCCACGAATATCCTGATCTTTCTGTCTTTCTTGGGTACCGGGATGATTTTTCCAACCAGCTGGGATAATTGGTGACCCTTACCACATATGCCTCTATCTTCTTAGTTACTTCCTCCTTTATCCTCAGACTCAAATCAGGTTTAAAATTTTTGGGTTTCTGCTTGACCGGCGGTCTAGTAGGATTGGTAGGCAGTCGATGCGAGACAATGTCAGTACTTAATCTCGACATGTCATCATATGACCATACAAACACATCGACATACTGTCGGATGAGCTCAACCCGTTTTTCCTTCTGCTCAGCTTCTAGATGAATGTTGATTCTGGTTTCTTTCACGTCTCCTTCATTTCCGAGATTGACCACTTTCGTTTCTTCGAGGTTGGGCTTTTTCTGACTCTCCAGCTGTTCGATCCTGTGGGAGATTGTCTGGCATCATACCTTCGTCATACTCCTCGTAATTTGGGTCGTTGCGCTCGACGGTTTTGTTACATGTCACAATCGCGGACGCGGGTTTTTAGAATTTTGATTACTGAAAAAAATAGCTAAGTATAAATGAAGCGGTAAATAAAGTTGCAATATTTTAAGAAAATGATTCTTTTTATTTCATCAAAAGGGGAACGTTTGAGCATTTAAAAGAGGCAAATGACCAAAAGGTACAGACATTGTGCAGGCCTCAATTGACCGTGCACTTTTCAAAAAGAAAAACTTTTACAGGTCCACACTACCAAGACACTCGGCGAACCAAAGATAGCAGTACAATTCCGCAACTCTTCCCCTTGTTAAGCATCCTTGATGAACAGCTTTACCACATTGTCGATGATATCATCTTCTGGTACTGAACTCTAGACCGTACATGAAACATGCTCTGGCACAAAATCCTTTTTCCTAGAGCTACTGGTATGAGCTTTCCCAACCGGAGGCTGATATCCTATGCTGACCCTTCCTTTGTGCTCATTAGGTTAAATTATTTTTGTGATTCCGTCCGACCTGGCTCCCAACCTTGTTCCTGGTCTGTATCCATATTTCATCATCTCCCTCAAAGACATCTTGGATCTATATGGCGGTTGCATTCCCAAGTTTTGTTCAATTTCTTCAATTTGGGTGGCCTGCATGATTTCCACTGCATGGAAAGCAACTCTGTCTAACCCTTCAATGAATTGAACAACATGCTCCAAATAAGCGGAGTGACCCCACTCACCGTGGACCATGATCTCCTGACATCCCCACTCAAATTTCATGCATTGGTGTAGAGCGGATGGGACGGCCCCTGCCTTTTGTATCCAGGGCCTTCCCAACAGCAAGTTGTACAAAGAAAAAATATCCATTACTTGAAATAATATGGGAAATTCGACCGGCCCGTTCTGCAAGGCCAAATAAATTTCTCCGATGACATCCTTCTGCGAACCGCCAAAGGACCTCACCGTCACGTGGAATTCCTTGACTTCCCTCAAATGGATTCCTAACTCCCGTAAGGTAGAGGACAGACAAACTTTGACTCTCGATCCTCCATCGACCAGCACTCGGGACACCACTTTGTCCCCACATTTGACAGTGATATGAAGGGCTTTGTTGTGACTTATGCCTTCGACAAGAAGTTCATCTCTTCTGAAAGTGATCATATTTGCTTCTACCATTTTCCCGATTGTTGCGGCTAGTGCCTCGCTGGTGGTGTTGCTTGGTACACTTACCCGCTTAGTACTTTCAACAAGGCATCCTTATGACTATTGGAGCTTATCAACAAGTTCATGATTGATATCAGTGCTAGAGTTTTCTTTAGCTGCTCCTCTACGGAGTACTCTTTGGTTGACATACTCTTCTAGAACTCAGTGGCTTCTGGGACTGTTATCTTTCTTCTTTGAAGTTACTTACTTCACAAGTTCCCTCGATTTGCATCTTCAGGAGCGTAGCATCTCCCAGACATAGTCATACCGTGGGTTGCGGCTGAGTTTGTCATCTTGACCTTCTTCTTCTGCTGGTAAGTCCATGGGATAGTTTTGTATTGCCGACTCTCTTTGCCCCCTATAGAAATGGCAGGTTGTTGTTGACAAGTCTAAACTGTCATTGTAGGTCTTACTTGTACTGTAATCATTAGAGCCCTTTGAGGTGGAATCCTGGCAGCTTCTACATTTTCTATTGTGATAATAGTCCCATTTAGATCACATTCTTCGTCCAATGTGATGGTGTTGACTACTGGGTTTGGGTGATTTGGCAGCAGATTGCGATTCACATTGGATGATTGGAGTGCACTAAATGGCTCCGCTCTTGATCAGTGTTTCAATCTCATTTTTCAGCTTAAAACAATCTTCAGCATCATGCATAGGCACATCAGAATGGTACACACACCTTTTAGCCGTATCAAAATACTTGGAGGGATACTTAAGAACCCTTCCTTCCACTAGATGTATCAATCTTGCTGTTCTCAATCTCTCGAACAATTAGGCTAGAGGCTCAGCAATTAGGGTATAATTTCTGGGACCCCTCTCTTCAAAATTGGGACGAGGGCATGGTGCATAAGTGGGTCAGTTTTTGTGGGTAGTGGTTTGGACAGGAGCATATGGTCGTTATGGGATCATGTTGTTGTGGGCTCTAGGAGGTTTGTATTGTGGTTGAGGATGATAATGTGGCTGGGTGTTATAGACTAGAGCGTAGGTGGGTGGTGGTGAATGATTGTTTGGGGAATAAGAAGTGTTTCTATGATGTGAATTATGTTGATAGCAAGGGACGACTGTTGATACCTCCTCTTTCTTCTTCTTTCCTCTGCCGATTGACCCTTATTGGATTTCCTTCCTGGATACTTGCAATGCCGCTATGGATTGTACTTTACCAGATTTTATACCCTCTTCTAACAAATCTCCCATTTTGACCAGCTGGGGGAATTTATGTCCCATTATTCCAATCATTTTCTCGAAGTATATCCCTTCCTGAGCTATGATGAAACACTTGGTTAATTCACTATTGTCCAGTGGAGGTTGCACCCTGGCGGCCTCTGATCTCCACCATCAAACATATTCTTGGAATGAATCAGATGGCTTTTTCTGCAGGTTCACCAGTGCGAACCTAAATTGATCTCTATGTTGAATCGAAAGCGATTCATGAAGTCCTCTGCCATATCTTGCCAGGTTCTCCAGTTTCGCGGATCCTGTCGAGTATACTAGGTGAGTGCTTCTCCCATCAGGCTCCTTATAAAAAACTTGATTCTTAGCTTCTCGTTCCTCCCCACTGCGTCTAACTTGTCACAATATGCCCTCAAATGCATGTGGGGGTCACCTGTCACGTCGAAGATATCAAACTTTGGAGGCTTATACCTTGCTAGCATATCTACATCCGGATGGATACACATATCCTCGTAGTCCACACTTTCACTTCCTCAGGCGACTTGGAGGTTCTTCATTTGTTTTCTCAAGATTTGCCACTGCTATACCGACTCCTCTTCCTTATGCCTGGCTTCTCTCTCCATCTCGGCTTAATGCACCCTGACCATGATAGGCACTATAAAGTTAGGTTAAAAAATGGCACACATAGGAGGAACATATCGCTCACAAGCGGCGGTATGTGCTGATTTGGGTGTCTAGTAAACGTGACTTCGTCACGAGGAGGGGTGTTAGTTGCGTTGGTGGTGGTAGGTGGGTTTTGTGGTTTTTGAACATATTGTGGTACGTAGGGAGTGTGGATAAAGGGATCTGGTTAGTTTGCGGGGCTTACTGGAGGTATGACTTGAGTGGTGGGGACTGAAGTTAGGGTGTTGTTGTTTTGGCGTGATGTGGAAGGAAAGTGGTCAAGAATTGAATCCAAAGAAGGAAAACGAGGTGGTAGAGGAAGCGGTGTCACAGCCAGATGTGCGAGTTCCCTGATATACTGTACTTCCTCACTTAGAGACTCCATCAGGGCCACGTGTTCATCATTCCTGGTATCGTTATTCTCCCCTGATTGCCCTGAGCTGTCGGCTTGACCAAAGCATGTTCAGTCGGGTTTTCTGTAGCTGATATCTTTCCCTTTGATTTTAGATTGTACGGTGGTTTAGCCAATTTCAGGTCGACACAAACCTTCTATTGGGGAGTAATAATAATGTAAAAGAAAAAATAAGAAGAAAGAAAAGGAAAGAAACAGGAGTAAATTTCTTCATTTATACAAGCGGGAAATCACACAAAGCAATTAATTCACGCATGAAGGCTAGTGCGTTTTCCTAGAATTTGTGGGACCTCTCATTGCCGGAGGCAAGCCTAAATCTCAAGTTTGAAAAATAATTAGACTTGACACATTTAGATCCGAAGCAAGTTTTTTTCATTGTTAATTTTGGACTAAGATAAGCCGGAACAAAAATTACATCACCGTTTCTGATATTCATAAAACTGCATGGGCTTGAACAACTTGCTCTTTAGGAAAAGAAAACTGAGGATAAGGGTACAAAGTGGGAAATAAGGGGAAATCAATCAACTTCTAGTAACCATCCCCAGAGTCGTTTCCCATCTCCTCTTCATCTTCTAGTTCTTCTTCGGGGTCTTCTTCAAACTCCTCCTCGTCATCGTTGAACTCTGACCCTACCTCTAGATCTTTTTCTGGCTCTGTACTTGACTCTATTTAGATGCACTCCACTACCCGATCGTCGTCTTTAGCAAGTGGCAACATGTGATCGATGGATCCTGGGACCACTTGATGGTGCATTGAAGTAGTCGCAAGGTAATGTGGCAGGATCTCATGATAGATTTGCAAAGCAACCATTGCGTCCTCTAGCTAACCTCTCTAGTTGGTCGGGCCAACTGGTCTTCCTCATTGATCCAGACATAATACTCATGAGTGCACCACGAGTTTTGACCCATTGGCATTGTGACCAGGCCGTTCGACTCTTCTTGGAGCCTTCTTATCCTAGGAATCGGAATATATCCATTGTACTCATACTCATATAGAGATGTCCTTGTCCATAGAGGCATATCCTGGATCATCCCGAATTGTCTGAGAACTCGCAGGGGTGAGTAAGGATGGATGCCCTCAAGTCCGATAAGCTCAATGAAGTATTTCTGAGGAGTCCTTAAGATTGCCCTTCTACCTAACCATGATAACTTACAGTTGACCCATTTTCCACTTAGATTGGTCAGCATTTCTCTCCACTCTTCTTGCCCGTGTGGGGAGGCCCAATGTCTCATACTCTCATATTGGTCGCGGATCATGTTGCTGACTCCCACAAAGTAGTCAATGGTAGCCTCTTGCTGGAAAAAATGTTCTGTGGCCCAAATCTGAAGCAGCAAGTTATAACCCTTGAAGAAATCATACCCTCGTGCACATGCGAACAAATCTCTCAGCATCTCAGCTAGCACCATCGGCACCAAAGTAGCTAAGGTTGCCACAGAAGGTTGCCAAAACCACGGATAATAAGTTGATGTTGATCCAACCCCCTCTCTATGGGAAGACCAATAATCTAAACAGTGCCAATGAGAAGGTGATAGGCCTGAGACTCTCTCACGTTGCTTGATCACACTGAAACTCTCCCGAATACCACTCATAGCTTTCGTGGTGTCCGAATCTGTCGAACAACTGGTCAAGGCTCGCCCATCCGTCCTTGATATTTCTCAGACCCCGACTGTTAGCCAGGCCTAAAGCATCCAATAACCTATAACTGGGCATAGTAATAGGTAGTATTGGCTTCCTTCCATTGAATGGCAGCTCCGTGAAACTAGTAACTTTCTCCAATTTCGCTACTAAGTCACAGTCGGATGTTCAGAAAAGCGGTCAATCCCCCAGGTGCGTCCGTATCTCATCTCTCTATTACCGATGAATGTTTTCCACCACTGCTTGAACTTGTGCGGCTCTCCCATCACCATATTAATCTCAGGGATGTTTTGGTTGATTTTCATTTTCTGAGGTGGGTAAAAGAAAGGCTTTGGTAAGTGTTCGCTTTGGATCTTTAGGTGTCTTGTCACGTTTGTTTGTCATACCACAGAGATCATGTTGTTGGGTGCATGACACGTTTACATTAGGGTGTCTTTCCTAATTGTGTGTCGATGCCAAGGATCGACTCACTTAAGGTTTATGCAGTATGGCCTATTTTTGCTAGAGTAGAGTGTTTCCTGCTTTTGACTTGGACTGATAGCTGTGACAAGTTGTGTGTGTTGACATGACAAAGCCATTCTCTAAAACTAGAGAGTTTTGAAAAGAAGGTTTAGAGGAGTGTAAAAGAAAACCCTCGCGTGCCATTGTGTCATATAGTATACGTCCAAGACTCGATAAAAAGAAATGTGATGGCAGTATATGTAAAGTAGTAATAGATAAGGGTGTAGCAACAATAAGTATGATAATAAATATAAAGAGCAAATAAAGCAAGTAAGCACGCAATTACAATTTAGCTACAATTAAAGCAACGAATAAATAAGTCCAAATGCTAAATTCAATCTAAGTCTGCTAAGGTCCGAACCGAAGTGTGAATCCCCAGCAGAGTCGCCATGTTGTTGCACCCTATTTCGCACTAGTCAAAATAGGATTCTACTTATGGTTTCTCTGTTGTTGAGGAAAGAGAGTTGCTGCCTAATATTTAAAGGTATACTAGGGAACATATTTAGTTACTGAATGTTATATTCTTTATTGGTTTACTAACCAGTGAGATCATGGGTAAGGGTTATTGTTCTTCTAAGGGGAAGGTGGTAGGCACCCCTTAAAATCTATCTGAGGTAGCTCCATAGGACTTAGACTAGATTTGGAATTAATTATTTGTACTATGCCTTAACTAGTGTTCAAAGAGTATAGCTTACCATATATCAGGACATAATTTTTACAAAGGGGGAGTATGGTTTAAAGAAGATGGATTTAAAGAAAAGTCTCTTGGAAATTAGTGTTAGTATTATAAGTTAGAAAAGAACTTCAAAAGACGGAAATGTTTGTATACATGTAAGAATGGAAGCCAAGTTAGAACCCTTTGTTTCTTAAACATGTCATTCTAATGTGGTAAAAGTGTTACGAAGATGATCTTGATATATACCTTGGTTTTGAAGTGGAAAACCGTTTGAAAGCCCTTCATTTTATTGTAGCAACACCTTAATCTTTTCGAAATTGCTGATTCTTTTTGGAAAGATCAAATTCGCGACAATTCTGAATTTTTTGAAAGAGGGACAACTACCTTTGTCAAGCCTTTGGGCTTCAAAAATCTTTAAGAAAAGAGTTAGTAAAGCACGACAAATTAATGTCAGCTTACGATTAGCAGATATGAAATTAATGGCTAACTAAGGCTTCTTTTTAATCCTATGTTCTTTAGGCTTGCATGAGTCATTCTATGAATTAAAAGATAAGGATAAATATTCAATCCAATATTTATATCTGTCATATACATAATGAGATATAACAACGGAAAAACAACAAGGAGCAATAGCATAGGACAAACTAAGGAATAGCAAAACAGTAAGTAAAGAGGTGAGGGAAAGAAGTGACTCTGGGAGGTTTGGGCCTCAAAAGGCAAGACCAGTAGTAACCAAAGACGAGCAATGGCAGACCCTTAGATCATAGTAGAGTTGTGGGCCTAAGTTCTTGAAGAACTCAACATGCCCAAAAATAAAAGAGAAGGTCATTAGAATAACAATATTGCATACATATCCATATATAAAATTCTCAAACAAAGACTAAAAGTAATAACCGATAGTGTTTAAATTCTAAGGGAATCATACTAAGCAAAGATTAAAAGAAGAGGTCACAAACAATACCTAAATGCAAAGGGAATCATGCTAATGTGGAGTTTGTGTATAGTGAATGACCACTTTAAATATCTTTCGTTGCCATTAGACACCAAACTTAAAGAGAGTAATAAGTGTCAATGAATTAAAGGCTAAGGAGAAAAATTTACTCAAGGCCGATGCCCCTTTTGAATCCCTCGACACTTCAAAGTTTCTAAGGGTCTCAAGGCCCGGGGCAATGCTTGTGCCGGGAAGAGCAGCTCAACCTAGAGTTATACTATACTCCCAAATACCTTTAACCACTGACAACTAACTCTTCCCTATAGGTTTGAATGCCAATGAGGCCTTCTCAATGCAAACCACGCACTATGACATTTCCTATCATAGAAACCTTCTTTTTTTTAGCAGAATAACAAAGAAATAGACACATAGGATATAAACAAGTTTTGAAAATCAGACTTCTAGGCACATATGGAAACAAGAATACTTATGCTGCAACTGCTGAAAATTGGATAACAGAAATCACACATCTCATAGACATGTAAGACATATAGTTTGGAATTATAACAGCTTTAGGATGCATAGACTAAGGCCTTAACATTGATCACAGATGAACATGCACTTGGTCTAATGACATTACTTGAATCTCTTGAGATCATTAATACAGATTCGGATAATGACACAAGCAGGCTATTGCATTTAACCAAATAACAGCTCCCTTACACCATATTCAATCTAGAATAACAAAAGAAAGAAAAAGACTGAGTATAAGTTTAAAATAGTGTTCAAAATGTGAAGTCATGGAGGATAAACAAAGTTCATACCAAACTCCCACACACAGAGATTTCAATAAAGATTATGACTTCACAAAACATGATGAATCCCAAATATTGAAGAATTAGATTGTAAGTATTATTAGGGGTTAAGGATAGGGAGACATCACACTTAACAGACTTAAATCAGCTATACAGGCTCGATTGAATAGCTACACATGATGGAGTTATATTCAGATTACAGAAATAATCAATATGGCACAACCATAGTCTGACTCATAGGAGATAGGTTGATCATGGCAAATACCACTGATATTCAAAGGAGAATCCAACACAGTAGGACTATTTACAAGCTAACAGTTAGACATGGGTATAAAGCGTACATAATGAGGGTTCAAATGATACTTAAGGGCTAATAAACATTTAATAAAGCATTTTGAACACTCAGTTTCATTAGCCTTAACCTAGTGAGGTAGGGCTATTCTATGTGTTTCATATGTAGCCTAGCTAAGGTTATTCAACAACATCCCTAAGTTCAGCATGACAGATTATAAAGGAACATGACATGTTAAACATGAAGACTGCAATAGCAACCCTATGTATTGTATGATAGAACTCAAAAATAACATTAATTAGATGGATGATGCAGGTTAAACATGATGACTATAGCAGAACCTAAATACAGAAGTCAAGAGAATAACATGATGAATCATGAGGACTTATGACAGAACATTTGGTGGAGCGAAATTCAGAATATAACATGATGATCATGAAGGCTATAACAGAGCATTAAGTGGAATAAATTGAAAATGCAAAATCAAGATTATGAAAGTTGCAATAGGACACTAATAAAGCTCAAAAATATAACATGATGAACATGAAAGTGTGACGACCCGGCCAGTCGTCTCATGAGTTACCGCTCCGTTTTCCTCGTTCCTGCCTTATTATGCTTCGTTAGCCGTGTTTTATGTAATCAAGTTGAGTAGTTTGAGTGTGGACGCTGTTTGGTTGGGTTTAGATCAAAAGAGCGACTTAGAAGATTTTGAAATCCTTAGGCTTGAATCCAACGCGAAATTAGTGTTGATAGGTTGTGCTGAGCGTTCCGAAGGTTGGAACAAGTTTGAATGATGTTATGGGATATGTTGGCATGCTTGGTTGAGCTTCCAGTGGCCTCGGGTGAGTTTTGGGTGGTTGAACGGACTATTTCATTGTTGGAAAGAAAATTTGCAGAAAAACCAGAGTCAGGAATGCGGTCGCATTCCTCAAATGCGGACCGTATATTTTGCACACTGAGACCGCAGATCAAGGTAGATTTCTGGACAAAAATCAATGTCGAAAATGCGGTCAAAAATGCGATCGCATTTTTGACATGCAGACCGCAAACCATGCTTCGTGCTGAATTGCGGTGAAGTCTAGGGTTGCCTTTGCGATAGTTGCGTCAAATATGCGGACCGCATATCTGTTATGCGATAGATATGCGATCGCATTTTTAAGCCTGACAGGGGCGTTTTTTTTTTTGTCTCGATTTTTGACCCCTTTATAAATAGAAACCAGTGTCCATTTTCCATGCAAAAACCCAGTGTCGTTACCCACGAAGAGAAACACCTCCAAACACCCTAAATCACAGCAAATCAGCCTTGAGAGCATATCCAAAGGAGACTTTCTTGGACAAATTCTTGAAAGAGCGGACTTTGGCCATCTTAAACATAATTGGAGCTATAGAGCTCGGATTGCAGCTAATCTTGAAGGGATTTTTAGGAGATTTTCAAAGGAAACGTCGGGGTAAGTGTTCCTAATTCAATCTTGGTCAAATTACCCAAATCTATTGCTATTCTAGTATGTAATCGGTGATTTAAGTTGGAAAATTTGTGAAAAAGTCCTCAAGTTTAGATTTAAAGAATTGGAGGTCGATCCGATGTCGGATTTCGATAATTTTTGTGTGGTTAAAACTCGTGGGGAGATAAGGAACCCGTTGATGTGAAAATTTCTAAGCTTCGAGAAGTGGGCCCGGGGCTCGAATTTTGGTAATTTCGGGATTTCTTACTATTTTCGGTTGTTTTCGCTTGGGCTTTGTTCCCTCAGCATATTGTGACGTATTCATTCTGGTTTGGATATATTCGACGCGCGTGGAGGCCAATTCGAAGGGCAAAGGCGTCGCGGGCTAGGGATTTAGCTAGTTCGAGGTGAGTAGTGATTGTAAATGATGTTCTGAGGGTTTGAAACCCCGGATTTGCACATCGTGGTGCTATATTGAGGTGGAGCACGCGCTCGATGTTGAGCGTGGGGTTGCTTACTACTTGGGATTGTGACTTGGTCCATCCCGATTTATGATTTTACTACGCATTTGATTGAAACTTACTTGTTATCATCTTGATTTGGGCTGATTGCCATATTTTGGCTCCGTGCCAATTGTTTGAACCCTTCGGGGATTTTTATCACTGTTTCCTCACCATTTGACATATACTTGAACTCAGTCATGTTGTTTTCCACTACTTTACAACGTAGCCACTTTTACTCAAGTTTTGAGATTTAAATGATATTTAAATGTTGTTTTGGGCTGAGACTACTGTTTTACTACGCCCGAGGGGCATGTGATGATTTTCTGACTGAGTGCAGCCGAGGGCCAAATGTGAGGTTTTTACTAAGTAATATGAGGCCGAGGGCATGAGATACTTTTTATGCCACGAGGTGGCTTGTGATTAATAATGAGGCCGGGGGCCTGAGATACTGTATATGCCACGAGGTGGCTTGTGACTGATGTGACGCCGAGGGCCTGAGATACTTGATATACGTCACGAGGTGGCTTGATTGATATGAGGCCGAGGGCCCAGATATATGCCACGAGGTGGCTTGATATGCGCTCGGGTCGTAAGGGGCCCCTCCCGGAGTCTGTACACCCCCAGTGAGCACGGGTACCCATTGTGATGGAAAATATAGCCCGAAGGGTTGATATTGTTCCATGTGATAGCCCGAGGGGTTGATGCTGTACTATGTGATATGCCCGAGGGTTGATGTTGTACCATGTGATATGCCCGAGGGGCTGATATTGTACCATGTGATATGCCCGAGGGGCTGATACTGTTCTATTGACACGCTTGCGGGGCTGATACCGTTCTATGATATTGCCCGAGGGGCGGATTTTAAAATGATATTGAGCCCGAGGGGCGATTTACTACCTTTCTTTTACTACACACTATCTACTTGAAAATTTCATGTTTTACCTATTGAAAGAAGATTTTACTTGATTTCTCACTAATTTACTGTTTGCGGAGGACGTTTTAAATGCTTCATTATGGATTGCCTTGTGCTTTACGTGTTTTCTTACTATCAGTTGTTATTTATAATTATTACTCACCGAGTTGGAGTACTCACATTACTCCCTGCACCATGTGTGCAGATTCAGGCGTTGCTGGTTCCACTCCGAGGCATTGACTCCTCCTGTCTGGGCATTGATTTAGAGACTATGAGGTAGCTGTTGGCGTCCGCAGCCCCGTATCTCTAATATCTTGTTGTTTCCACACTCTTCAGACAATTGTGCCAAATGTTGTATGTATGTATGTATCTATATATTAGACTGGTAGTAGGATCCATAGATGCTCATGATTTTGTGACACCCCGATTTGGGGCTGTAGTCAGGATGGTTCACTATATTTTTCCGCAAATAACTGCTATTAAACTATGTTTCCATTGTTCTCTTGTTAAATTAACTGCTTAAAATGAGTAACAGTTAGAATTGGCTGGCCTCGTCTTCACGAGAGGCGCCATCACGACCGGGTTCGGGGTTAGGGTCGTGACAGCTTGGTATCAGAGCCTAGGTTACATAGGTCTCATGAGTCATGAGCGGGATTAGTAGAGTCTCACGGATCGGTACAGAGACGTCTTTATTTATCTTCAAGAGGCTGCAGAACCTTTTTAGGAAAACTTCATATATTCTTGAAATTCTTGTCGTGCGAACTTGTTGGTCCGAGTACTAAAACTTCTGTCATCCTATTCTCTCACAGCTGGTGAGGACGCGAGATACCGGACGAGGTGGACAAACCGCCAGTGCCACCCACTGAGGCCACCAGAGGCCGTGGACGCAGTCGTGGTCGTGGCAGAGGCAGAGCGGCGAGGGCAACACTTGTCGATCCACCAGCTGCCCCAGCTCAGGATCAGGCTCCAGTGGCACCAGCTCAGGCACCAGCTGTGGCTATCGTTATTCCAGGTCTTCAGGAGACCTTGGCTCAGATCTTATCAGTTTGCATGGGCCTAGCTCAGGCGGTTTCACCACAACAGCAGCTACTTCACAGGTCGGGGGAGGCAATCAGACCTTCGCTGCTCGCATACCTGAGCAGGCAGTGCAGTGGCTTCAGATGCCGGGGGCACCTCCAGCCCAACTGGTTGCACTAGCTCAGGAGTTCACAATACCAATTATGCCAGACGATGAGCAGCGTCGTCTTGAGAGTTTTGGCAGACTCCAGCCTCCGTCATTCAGTGGTGCTGAGGGCGGGATGCCCAGGGTTTTCTTGACAAGTGTCAGCAAATGCTTCGGACAGCCGGGATTATTGAGTCTAGTGGTGTGGCATTCACCACCTTTCAGTTTACGGGAGCTGCCTTCACTTGGTGGGAGGCGTATGAGAGGCATAGGCCAGTTGATGCAGCGCCCCTTACTTGGCAGCAGTTCTCTGCTCTTTTCTTGGAGAAGTATGTACCGTAGTCCCGCCGAGAAGAGCTGCACAGACAGTTCGAATGGCTGCGACAGGGGGATATGACTGTGTCGTAGAATGAGTCGAGGTTTTCTTAATTGGATCGTCATGCTGTTTGGATGGTTCCGACTGATCGTGAAAGGATCAGGAGGTTTGTGGATGGCCTTAACTACCATCTCCGTATTCTTATGACCAGGGAGAAAGTATTGGGTGCTACTTTCGAGGAAGTGGTTGATATCGCTCGCGAGATTGAGACGGTTCGCCGTCAGGAGCGAGAGGAGAGGGAGGCCAAGAGGCCTCGAGGATCGGGTAGTTACAGTGGTGCTCCTTCGAGAGGCCAGTTTCAGCAGGGTAGAGGTCGTTCTTTCAGGCCTGCTCAGTCAGCCCGTCGAGAGTACCGGGGGGCATCCACATATCGTGGTTATCATGGGTTGCAGCAGGGCCAGTCATCACTCAGCGCCCTTCCAGCCCGTGCTCCGTCAGCCCAGGGTCTTTGTATGCCGAGTGCACTTGCAAGACACTCCGGTGCGAGAGGTTCCCTTCATTCCTCTTTTCCAGCACCAAAGAGTTGTTATGAGTGTAGCAAAATGGGCCACATGTGGAGGCAGTGTCCTCATCGTGGTGCTAGATCGTCCCAGCAGAGGGGTCAGCCCTCGACTTCTGCTCCAGTTACTTTACCACCAGCCCAGCCAGCTAGGGGTGGAGGTCAGGTAGCCAGGGGTCACACCAGAGGGGGAGGTCGATCAGGCGGTGGCCAGGCTCGATTCTATGCTATTACAGGCACGACAAATGCCAGTGCTTTAGATGTGTCATTACAGGTATTGTTTCAGTCTGCCACAAGGATGCATCTGTATTATTTGATCCCGGTTCCACCTATTCATATGTGTCCTCATATTTTGCTCATTATTTGGGTACACCCTGGGAGTTTCTTGCTTTACCTGTTCATGTGTCTACCCCAGTTGGCGATATTGTTGTTGTAAACTGTGTGTACCGGTCATATGTAGTGACTATTGGGGGTCTGGATACACGAGTGGACCTATTGCTGTTAAGCATGGTGGATTTTGATGTCATTTTAGGCATGGATTGGTTATCTCCGTGTTGTGCTATTCTAGACTGTCATGCTAAGACAGTCACCTTGGCTATGCCGGATGTGCGGCGAATCGAGTGGCGTGGCGTGACTGACTACATTCCTAGTAGAGTGATATCATTCCTGAAGGCACAGCGTATGGTTGGGAAGGGTTGCCTTTCATACCCAGCGTTTGTGAGGGATGTTGGAGCTGAGACTCCAAGCATTGAATCGGTTCCAGTTGTGAGGGATTTTCCCGATGTATTTCCCGCAGACCTGCCGGGCATGCCACCGGACAGGGATATTGATCTTGGTATTGACTTGGTGCCGGGAACTCAACCTAAATCTATTCCACCATATCGTATGGCACCAACAGAGTTAAAAGAATTGAAGGAGCAACTTCAGGAACTCCAAGATAAGGGGTTCATTCGGCCTAGTGTGTCACCTTGGGGTGCACCAGTTCTGTTTGTGAAGAAGAAGGATGGCACGATGAGAATGTGTATTGATTACAGGCAATTGAACAAGGTAACAATCAAGAACAAGTATCCTTTGCCTCGCATTGATGATTTGTTTGACCAGCTTCAGGGAGCGCGAGTGTTCTCCAAGATTGATCTATGTTCGGGTTATCACCAGTTGAAAATCAAGGATTCAGAGATTCTTAAGACTTCTTTCCGGACCAGATACGGTCATTATGAGTTTCTTGTTATGTCTTTCGGGCTAACCAATGCCCCAGCAGCGTTCATGCAATTGATGAACAATGTATTTCGGCCTTATCTAGATTTGTTGGTAGCGGTATTCATTGATGATATTTTGGTGTACTCGCATAGCCAGAAGGAGCACGCGGAGCATTTGCGAGTTGTATTGCAAAGATTGAGGGAGGAGAAACTATATGCAAAATTCTGGAAGTGTGAGTTTTGGCTCGGTTCAGTGGCTTTCTTGGGACACGTAGTATCCAGCGAAGGTATACAGGTCGATCCGAAGAAGATAGAGGCGGTTCAGAGTTGACCTAGACCGTCCTCAGCCACAGAGATTCGTAGCTTTCTTGGGTTGGCAGGCTATTATCGCCGGTTTGTCCAGGGATTCTCATCCATTGCATCGCCCTTAACCAAATTGACCCAGAAGGGTGCTCCTTTTGTGTGGTCGGACGAGTGCGAAGAGAGCTTTCAGAAGCTCAAGACAGCCTTGACCACAACTCTAGTATTGGTCTTGCCATCAGCTTCAGGTGCATATACTGTGTATTGTGATGCTTCGAGAGTTGGGATTGGTTGTGTATTGATGCAGGAGGGTAGAGTTATTGCTTATGCTTCTCGTCAGTTGAAGCCCCATGAGAAGAACTACCCCGTGCATGATTTGGAGCTGGCTGCCATAGTCCATGCATTGAAGATTTGGAGGCATTACTTGTATGGCGTATCTTGTGAGGTGTTTACTGATCATCGCAGCCTCCAACATCTGTTCAAGAAAAAGGATCTTAATTTGAGGTAGCGGAGATGGTTGGAGTTAGTCAAGGATTACAATATCACTATATTATACCATTCGGGAAAGGCCAATGTGGTGACCGATGCTTTGAGCCGAAAGGCAGTGAGTATGGGGTGTTTAGCATATATTCCAGTTGGGGAGAGACCCCTTGCAGTTTATGTTCAAGCCTTGGCCAATAGGTTTGTGAGATTAGACATTTCGGAACCTAGCCGGGTGTTGGCTTGTGTGGTTTCTCGGTCTTCGTTATATGATTGCATCAGGGAGCGCCAGTATGACGATCCGCATTTGCTTGTCCTTAGGGACAGAGTTCAGCATAGTGATGCTAAAGATGCAACCATCGGCGATGATGGAGTGTTGAGGATGCAAGGCCGGAATTGTGTGCCCAATGTGGATGGGCTTCGGGAGTTGATTCTGGAGAAGGCCCATAGCTCGCGGTATTCCATTCATCCGGGTACCGCAAAGATGTATCAGGACTTGAAACAACATTATTGGTGGAGAAGGATGAAGAGAGATATTGTGGGATTTGTAGCTCGGTGTCTCAACTGTCAGCAGGGAAAATATGAACATCAGAGACCGGGTGGCTTGCTTCAGCAGATGACTATTCCCAAGTGGAAGTGGGAGCGGATTACTATGGACTTTGTTGTTGGACTTCCACGGACTTTGAAAAAGTTCGATGCCATTTGGGTGATTGTGGATCGGCTGACCAAGTCCGCGCACTTCATTCCTGTGTGTACTACCTATTCTTAAGAACGGTTGGCAAGGATTTATATCCGAGAGATTGTTCGGCTGCATGGTGTTCTAGTTTCTATTATTTCAGATAGAGGTACTCAGTTTACCTCGCAGTTTTGGAGAGCCGTGCAGAGGGATTTGGGTACTCAGGTGGAGTTGAGCACAGCTTTTCATCCTCAGACGGATGGACAGTCCGACAATACCATTCAGATACTGGTGGACATGTTACGTGCATGTGCTATTGATTTCGGAGGCTCATGGGATGAGTTTCTACCGCTTGCAGAGTTTGCTTAAAACAACAGCTACCAGTCGAGTATTCAGATGGCTCCGTACGAGGCTCTGTATGGGAGGCGGTGTAGATCTCCGGTTGGTTGGTTCGAGCCCGGCGAGGCTAGGCTAATGGGGACTGACTTGGTTCAGGATGCTCTAGAGAAGGTGAAAACAATTCAGGAGAGGCTCCGTACAGCGCAGTCGAGGCAGAAGATTTTTGCCGATAGGAAAGTCCGAGATGTGTCCTACATGGTTAGTGAGAAGGTCTTGCTGAAGGTTTTGCCCATGAAGGGTGTTATGAGATTCGGGAAGAAAGGAAAATTGAGTCCTCGGTTCATTGGGCCATTTGAAGTGCTTCGGAGAATTGGGGAGGTGGCTTATGATCTTGCTTTGCCACCCAGCCTGTCGAGTGTAAACCCAATATTTTATGTTTCTATGCTTCGGAAGTATATTGGGGATCCGTCTCATATTTTGGATTTCAGCACAATTCAGTTGGATGATGATTTGACCTATGATGTGAAGCCAGTGGCGATTTTGGGTCGTCAGGTTCGGAAGTTGAGGTCAAAGGATATAGCTTCAGTGAAAGTGCAGTGGAGAGGTCGACCCATGGAGGAGGCTACCTGGGAGACTGAGCGTGAGATGCGAAGCAGATATCCTCACCTATTTGAAGCTTCAGGTACGTTTCTTGACTCGTTCGAGGACGAACGTTTGTTTAAGTGGGGGAGAATGTAACGACCCGGCCAGTCGTCTCATGATCTACCGCTCCGTTTTCCCCATTTCTACCTTATTATGCTTTGTTATGTTATTTGGGATGTGTGTGTGAAATTTCATGTCATTCGGACATAGTCTGATTGAGTTTTTGATTAAAAGAGTAACTTAGAAGATTTTGAAATTCTTAGGCTTGAATCCGACAGGAATTTGGTGTTGAGAGGTTGTTTGAGCGTTTCGAAGGTTAGAAAAAATTCGAATGACGTTATGGGATATGTTAGAATAGTTGGTTGGGGTCCTAGTGGCCTCGGGTGAGTTTAGGGTGGCTAAACGGATTGTTTCGCCCTTGGAAAGTTGCAGAAAAACCAGAAAAGTTTGTAATTTTGTAAGAGAACAAAGAGGCATCGCAAAACAGGCTATGCTATCGCAAACCCTGTATGCGAGCCGCAAACCACACACCCAGATCGCACACCCAGACAGTTTTTTGGGTAAAGAATGACGTCAAGAATGCGGTCAGGAATGCGGTCGCATTCCCACAATGCGGACCGCATATCCACCACACTGAGACCGCAATCGAGACAGATTTCTGGACAAGATTCATGTAAGAAATACGGTCTGAAATGCGGACCGCATATCGTACATTGAAATCGCAGACCAAGACAGATTTCTGGACAAAAGTCAACGTCAAAAATACGGTCAAAATGCGATCGCATTTTTGACCCGACTGGTACGTTTTTGTTCCGATTTTTTGACCCTGTATAAATAGAAGCCAGTATCCATTGGCCATGCAAAAACCCACTATAGTTACCATCTAAGAGAAACACCTCCAAAATACCCTAAATCACAGCAAAATCAACCTCAAAACTTTATCCAAAGGAGATTTTCTTGGACAAATTCTCAAAGGAGGGGATTTCGGCCATCTTAAGCATAATTGGAGTTATAGAGCTCGGATTGAAGCTAATTTCGAGGTGATTTTCGGGAGACTTTCAAGGGAAACATCGGGGTAAGTGTTCTTAGCTCAACTTTGGTCAAATTACTCCAGTATATCGCCATATCTAGTATATAATTGGTGATTTAAGTTGGAAAATCTGTGAAAAATCTTTAAGTTTGGGTTTAAGAATTTGGAGGTCGATCCGATGTCAGAATTCGCTAATATTTGTATGGTTGAACTCGTTGGGAGATAAGGAACCCGTTGATGTAAAAATTTCTAAACTTCGAGAAGTGGGCCTGGGGCTCGGGTTTTGCTAATTTCGTAATTTCTTGGTATTTTCCGATTTTTTTCGGTTGGGCTTCGTTACCCCAGCATATTGTGACATGTTAGTTCTGATTTTGGATAGATTCGATGCGCGTGGAGGCCAATTCGAAGGGCAAAGGCGTCGCGGGCTAGGGATTTAGCTGGTTCGAGGTGAGTAGTAATTGTAAATGATGTTCTGAGGGTTTGAAACCCCGGATTTGCACATCGTAGTGCTATAATGAGGTGAGGCACACGCTCGATGATGAGCGTGGGGTCGTTTACTACTGGAGATTGTGACTTGGTCCATCCCGATTGACGATTTTACTACTCATTTGATTGGAACTTACTTGTTATTATCATGATTTGGGCTGATTGCCATATTTGGGATTCGTGCCAATTATTTGAACCCTTCGAGGATTTTTATCACTATTTCCTCACTATTTTGACTTACTACTTGAACTTGGTCATGTTGTTTACACTGTTTTACAACTCAGCCACTTTTACTCAGTTTTGAGACTTAAATAATATTTTAAATGATGTTTTTGGGCTGAGGACTACTGTTTTACTATAGCCCGAGGGGCTTGTGATGATTTTCTGACTGAGTGCGGCCGAGGGCTAGATGTGAGGTTTTACTGAGTGATATGAGGCCGAGGGCCTGAGATACTTTATGTGCCACGAGGTGGCTTGTGATTGATATGAGGCCGAGGGCCTGAGATACTTTAAGTGCCACGAGGTGGCTTGTGATTGATATGAGGCCGAGGGCCTAGATATATGCCACGAGGTGGCTTGATATTGCGCTTGGGCCGTAAAGGGCCCCTCCCGGAGTCTGTACACCCCCAGTGAGCGCGGGTACCCATTGTGATGTGAATTTTAGCCCGAGGGGATGATATTGTTTCATGTGATAGCCCGAGGGGATGATGTTGTTCCATGTGATGGCCCGAGGGGCTGATTTTGTTCTGAGATTTGAGCCCGCGAGGCTGGTACTGTTTTTATGATATTGCCCGAGGGGCTGAGTTGTTGATATATATAGCCCGAGGGGCGATGTTTTACTTCACATGTTTTTACCTGTTGAAAAGAGACTTTTACTTGAATTTTTCACTGATTTACTGTTTGCGAATGATGTTTTAATGCTTCATTATAGAATGCTTTGTCTTTGTGTGTTTTCTTACTTTCAGTCGTTATTTATGCTTATTACTCACTGAGTTGGAAGTACTCACATTACTCCCTGCACCATGTGTGCACATTCAGGCGTTGTTGGTTCCATCCCGGAGTATTGATTTCTCTTGTCCAGGCGATGATTCAGAGACTACGAGGTAGCTATTGGCGTCCGCAGCCCCGTATCTCTTTCATCTCGTTGTTCCTATGTTCTTCAAAAATTGTGCCAGATGTTGTAATTAAAAATCTTGTTATTAGGATTCATTAGTTGCTCATGACATTGTGATACCCCCGTTTGGGTTATTGTCGGCATGGTTAGCTATGTTTTCCTCGAATGATTGTTCTTAGACTATGCTTGTATTGTTTTCTTGTTAATTAACTGCTTAAAATGAGATTTTGTTTGAATTGGATTGCCTTGTCTTCACGAGAGGTGCCATCACGACGGGGTTCGGGGTTAGGGTTGTGACAGTTATTGTGATGGGAATGGTGCTGTGAGTATGCAAGTTGTGGTGTATGTTATGTGATTATATTTGGGGCTATAGTTAATGCTTAATACATCTTGTTCAGACTTATACAGTGTGTATTGTTAGAAAATACGCTTAACGCTAGAGGAGGGGTGAATAGCGTTATAAGGAACGTTATAAAATTTTTGCAAGATAGATGTAGAATTAAAGACGTAAATGCGAAAATGAAAGAGCGAGGAATAAAGTGCGGAATGTAAATAAGAACGTACACACCGATGTATAGTGGTTCACTACAACTTGTAGCTAGTCCACTCCTCAAGAGACTCTCTTGAGTATTTCACTATCTCCGTTAAGCTTGCGGGTGCCTAACAAACCGTTTACAAACACGAACACTTGAGTCACACAAGGTTCGTCAACAAACAAAGAAGAAGCTCTTCCTTAACTACAACAAGGAACAATCTTCCAAAGATGTAGGACAACACAAGAAATCACTCAAAAGTATTCTCTCAAAAGAGTAAATGGAGTGAAACAATACAAGCTCAAGAACACAACTTTTATCTTCAAGAAATGGCTCAATATAGCTTTTAATAATTATGAAAACTTGAAGCAATGAATCTTATGTTTATAGAGAAGTGTTGTGTTTAAAATGAGGTTTAAGAGGGTCTATTTATAACCCAAAAATCCCATAGATCCGTTGGTAATAGTTGGCTAGCCTCCCATTTAATTAAACAAGAGTTTAGGGACAAAAAGTCTTCTGTCCGTTGCTAACAATCGATTATTAACTTCACACAATCGATTGCTAACAAAAACTAGCCGTTGTAACCCAACGGTAACATTGACAATCGATTGTTTCAGCTTGACAATCGATTGTTAAAGTTACTGGAACCAAACAATCGATTGTCACAGCCTGACAATCGATTGTTGGAGTCCACTGGAGTTGAACAATCGATTGTCACCTCTTGATAATCGATTGTTGGCCAGTGTTTAGTCAACAATCGATTGTCACCTCTTGACAATCGATTGTTGGCCTGGTTCCAACATCGGTTTGATTAATAATTGGTTTATATTAAAAAATTAATTATTTTGAAAATGTTTCAATGTTTATTTGAAAACGTTTTTAGACTTTGAGCCAAGTTCTTAAAAACAAGAGTTGATTCAAGATAACATTAAAACTCAAAACAATATTAAGACTTAAGACAACGTCTTCGGTCTTCAATCTTTTTGCTTCATCAACTTGTTCCATTCATTGACTTGCATTCCCGCATCTTGAAAGCTTGACTTGTAGTCACAATAAAGTCCATAGCAATCTCGGCATTTTGTCAATGATGGTTTGTCGATTATCAAAACCTACAACAAGACCGCAAAGTCATTAGTTAAGGTTTCATGAATGCGTTTTCCAACAATTTCCCCTTTTTTGATAATGACAAACCAAGGCGGGATATGCATTCATTTTGCAAAAAGATTCAAACGAAATTCTTAAAGAAATTTCAAATACTTTTCAATACTACTTGTTAAAAAAAATTTCCAACCAATTGTAAAAAAAATTCTCCCTTAATTAATGCTTCCCCCTTAATATATGCATATCATCATAATCTTCCCCATAATCTTCCCATAATAATATCTTCACCCTTTTGGCATTAGCAAAAAGATATCATAATCAAGAGAAAATTATTTTCATGAAGGGAATAATACAATGCAATATAATATTAAAGGAACATAGTTAAGAAGCATAAAAAATACATAAGAGGAATTAATTAAAAAAAAACTAAAAAAGAGCTCAAGGGTTGTCATCCCCTGTGTCGTCGTCTTCTGCGGCACTATCACTTTCTTCTCCTCTAGTGCTTTCCTCGACCTGTTGTGTGCTACTAACATTAGTTCGTGTTATAGTTGCATTAGCACGTTTAAGGAAAGCTCGGAAATCGGCATCAAAAGTATCAACTTTTTGTTCAATTCGGTTAAGTTGATTGCCGAATTCAGTCATAGTGTTTGAAAGTGACTCAAGAGTCACAGACGAAGAAGCTTGAAGAGGATTTTGAGGAAGCTCTTGTGGAGGATGTTGAACTCGTCGTGGGCGACGCTCCGTACCCCTCTTGAAAGAAGAGTCTGTCACCGACCAATGCTTTGTGGCTTTGGTCAAAGGGCCAACATTTACTGTGACGTCATGAAATGTGAGAATTTTCATGATGATGAAGGCGTATGGAAGTGGTTCCCCCTCACAAATTGAGTCGAACATATGGATCATGATAAATTGAGTCCAATTTATCGACGCCTTATGCATTATAGCATGCATGATTTTTACATCTTTCGCCGAGAGAGTTGTATGTGAAAATTTTCTCGGCTTGAGAATTGTAGAAGAGTAGCCGATACTCCTCATGCATATTTGTTATTGTAGGGCGTCGGTTGGTTGTTCGTACCAATTGTCCACCAACTCCTATTTCCTCCAAGAAAGCTGCCTCATTAAAGGCCGCGCCTTCGATTCCGGTGTAGAGATGAATGTCTGCGCCATTTGTTGGAAGACCTGTAATTTCCGAGAAAGTTTCCTCGGAAAGAAAGATTTCCGTGCCATTTACAGAAGAAACAAGATTTCCGTCAATTCGATGAAGATTTAAGTAGAAAGCACGAATAAGATCTTCGTGAATAAATTCTTGGCGATTGTTGACAACGCCTAAGAGATTTGCTGAAGTTAGAGCATGATATAGTGTGAGAAATCCTTTGGATTCAAAGTATAGTGTTCTCACATATCTAGGAGGAAGGATTTCTCGCCTCTCAAAATACTCGCGGAACTTTTGTAAGTCAGTCCGAGAGAGGAACCAAAGATAGGAACCGTCTTTGTATTTAATGGAATTCCTAGGAGGAGGATTGCTTGAGGAAGCCATTTATAAGTATATGAATTGAAGTGAATTGAAATTGACTCACAGATGAAGGTCTTGTAGTTGCAAGAGTGTAATAGGTGACTGAAAATGGCTTATGAACTCTTATTTATAGAGAGAGAATGAAATATGGCCGTTGGGGGGGCATTTTGGGGGCTTCCAACGGATAGAAAGCGGCCATAAACGGTCATATTTTTGAACTGACCCGCTCAACAATCGATTATTTGCTTCCAACAATCGATTGTTTGAAACAAAGAAATGCTGACAATCGATTGTTTAGTTCTGACAATCGATTGTTTGAGTGTTCTGGAATTTTCAATATTCCAGTGATGGTTGACAATCGATTGTTAGTTGGTGACAATCGATTGTTTGACTTCACATCGATTGTTCTTGTGTAACAATCGATTATTTGAAGTCTCTGGAATTTACAATATTCCAGTGAGGTTTAGCAATCAATTGTGTGATATGGACAATCGATTGTATGACCAAACAATCGATTATATGTTCTATACAATCGATTATGTGTGACGTTTTGATCAAAAATAGTTTGTTTAATCTCCAAGCTTCCTTGATTTTGTTCCCCTTTGCTTAAAGACTCATCAAAATAATGGGGAAACCTACAAAAAAAAGATATAAACGTCTCCGACGCTCAAGTTAGTAATGTTCAATAAAATAGTGATGCACTCATTTTAGATCATTGTCGAGTCAAGGATTCCAAGTTCTCTTCGAATCCGAAAGAATGACTCTTTCTCTAAAGGTTTTGTAAAGATATCTGCTAGTTGATTTTGAGTTTCCACAAACTCAATCTCGACATCACCTTTGAGAACATTATCTCTAATAAAATGATGCCTAATTTCAATGTGCTTTGTTCTCGAATGAAGAACTGGGTTCTTCGTGAGGCAGATGGAACTAGTATTGTCACACCTAATTGGGATGTGATCAAGACGTAGGCCGTAATCCACAAGTTGTTGTTTTATCCAAAGGACTTGAGCACAACAGCTACCAGCGGCTACATATTCCGCTTCCGTGGTGGATAAAGCAACACTAACTTGTTTCTTGCTGAACCAAGAAACTAAGGAACTTCCAAGCAAGTGGAAAGTGCCACTCGTGCTTTTCCTATCCAATTTGCATCCCGCAAAGTCGGAATCGGAATAGCCAATAAGATGACAAGATGAATCTTTGGGATATCAAAGTCCCACGTTCATCGTACCAATAAGGTATTTCAAAATCCTTTTCACCGCGGTTAAGTGCGATTCTTTAGGACAAGATTGATATCGGGCAGACAAACAAACACTAAACATTATATCGGGACGACTTGCGGTAAGGTAAAGAAGGGATCCGATCATACCTCTGTATTTCTTGACCTCTACCTCTTTACCTTTTTCGTCTTTGTCAAGTGTTCCCGAAGTGCTCATAGGAGTTGGAATTGCTTTGGCTTCAATCATTTCAAAGCGCTTGAGCAACTCCTTGCAATACTTTGATTGACAAATGAAAGTTCCCTCTTTCATTTGCTTCACTTGTAAGCCCAAGAAGAAGTTGAGCTCGCCTATTAAAGACATCTCAAACTCCTTAGTCATAAGCTTGGAAAACTCCTTGCACAAAGACTCGTTAGTAGCACCGAAAATAATGTCATCTACATAAATTTGTACTAAGAGGATGTTATTGTTTTTATTCTTTAAAAAGTGTGGTGTCAACCTTCCCTCTTTTGAACTCATTTGTCCAAAAGAAACTTACTCAACCGCTCGTACCAAGCTCGGGGAGCTTGTTTAAGACCGTAGAGCGCTTTCTTGAGTTTGAAGACGTGATCCGGAAACTCAAAGTTTTCGAAACCCGGAGGTTGGTCAACATACACTTCCTCTTGAATAAGACCATTGAGGAAGGCACTCTTAACATCCATTTGAAAAAGTTTAAAATGCATAGATGATGCAAAAGCAAGAAGTAAACGAATTGCTTCTAGACGTGCTACCGGTGCATAGGTTTCTTCAAAATCAATGCCTTCTTCTTGATTGTAGCCTTTAGCTATGAGCCTAGCTTTGTTTCTAGTGATTACTCCATTTTCATCTAACTTATTTCGAAAAACCCATTTCGTACCAATTATTGTATGGTCATCGGGTCTTGGCACCAATTCCCAAACGTCATTCCGTTTGAATTGGTTAAGCTCGTCTTGCATTGCCAAGGTCCAATGTTCATCGTTAATTGCTTCGGAAATGGTTTTTGGTTCAATTTGAGAAACAAAATCCATGTGTGTGATTGTGTTCCTAAGAGTGTTTCGAGTACTTACCCCTCGGTTGATGTCACCGATTACCTTGTCTAGTGGATGATCTCTAGACCTTCTCCACTCCTTAGGAAGCTCTTCTTGCTCTTCGTTTTGCTCCTCTTGAGGCCTCTCACCATCATCCTTCTTGGTATGGCTTGGACCTTCATCAAGATGGATTCTTTCTAATGAATCTGCAAGATCATCACAAATATCCTTTCTCGGCAAGCGAGGGTTATTTTCGGCAAAGACAACGTGTGGTGATTCTTCAATAGTTAAAGTGCGTTTATTAAAGACTCTATAGGCTTTACTACGCAAAGAATAACCAAGGAAGATACCTTCATCAGATTTTGCATCAAATTTTCCTAAATTGTCTTTTCCATTATTATGAACAAAGCATTTGCAACCAAAGATGCGAAGATGGGAAAGATTTGGCTTTCTCTCTTTGGTATAATTCATAGGGCGTTTTCATAAGTATCGGTCTAATGACGGCTCGATTTAAAACGTAGCTCGCGGTACTTACGGCATCGGCCCAAAAATACTTAGGAATTTTTACCTCATTGATCATAGTTCTAGCCATCTCTTCAAGAGATCTATTCTTACGTTCTACCACTCCATTTTGTTGTGGTGTACGTGGGGCTGAGAAATTATGATCGATGCCGAGTTCGTCACAAAAGACATCAAATTCGTCTTTGTTGAACTCTCCCCCATGGTCACTTCTAATAGCTACAATATTACAATTCTTTTCATTTTGGACCTTTTTAGCAAATTTTCTAAAAACATTAAACGCCTCACTTTTGTGAGTAAGAAACAATGTTCACGTAAATCTAGAATAATCATCAACAATAACAAAGACAAAATAATTTCCACCAAAACTTTTCGTCCTAGAAGGTCCAATGAGATCCATGTGCAAAAGTTGTAAAGGCCTAGTCGTAGAAACTATATTCTTAGACTTGAACGAAGCTTTTACTTGTTTTCCCTTTTGACATGCATCACAAATAGAGTCTTTTTCAAACTT